>JANHFX010004360.1:54008-79200 GCA_027560015.1 Chloroceryle amazona
CCATGAACCCCACGGAGTTCTTGAAACTGCAAACTGTGTTTGAATTCAGACAAAAACTGAAAAAAAGAAACTGGTTTTTTTTTTTTTTTTTTTTTTTTTTTTTTGAGTCACATCAGTCAATGCTATTTACAAAATTGGTTTATGGAGACCACAGGTGGATGCTCTGACTCATTACACATGAATACTAAATATATCCAAGACAATCTTGGAAAATCCCATAAAGAAAGAGGGAATAGCCGTCTGATTTTTATATTTATAATGTTGGGGTTTGGGTGCCAGTAATGGAAATTATATTGTTTTCACAACAAGCAGGTGAGGGACAGTAAGGGACTGAATGATTGCCAGGCTGCATGTGGCTGGAAGGAGAAGGCGGCTTTAAGCTAGACACGGAGGAAGGTTTGTCATGCTGCCGTAGGTTGCCGTTCGCATTTGTGGCGGGCTGTGGTGAGGTTAGCAGCACATTCCACAATTGTCAGGAGTTAAGCAAATGCTATGTCCTTTACCCAGGGTGAAAAGCGCACCTGCCCAGGAAGCTGGCACAAAATTCGGTACTGCCTCAGCCCTACTTCAGTGCAATGTGGAGAATTTGAGTAGTACTTACGGCCTCATATCCTGCCACATATTTTAGTCTCTCTGATCTTGAAAACCAGGGAGGTCCAAGGTCTATAATACATACAGGAAAGCAGATAATGGAGCCCTTTATATTTGTCATCACTGAATTATGTTTTGATGGATGTTTCAGTGCCAAGGCTTCTCTTAGTCTCACCAATACAGGAGAGCTATTGCTGGACTCCCTGCTTAGCCCTGAGAAATGGAACAGGGTGAAACTGAAACAAGTCATAGTTCTAGCCTGAAAACTTTATACATAATCTAGGAAACAGCAGCTTCTGTTAAGAGGAATGAACAGTTAGTGATTCTAATTGATTTTGTTTCCTGAATGAACAGCAAAGTGAATAAACTAGATGGAAAAATGAAAATTTTTTACTTATACATCACCCAAACTTGTATTATGGATTTGTGATATTTGTCATTGACAAAATCCTAAACCAAATTGTCTAGGCAGTGCAGACTGGTTCCTCATTACTCCACTCTTTGAAGCAGCCCTAAGGCTAGAAAACTCCTCTGTTACTACTGTCTTGTTGGAAGCAGCACTGTGTGGGTGGCTGTGAACATAGGCACAACAGGAACTACCGATGCAAATTCAAATTAAGTAGTCTCAGTTGTTCTGGTGAAATCTGTATAGCAGAAGGGGTGTCACTTCTCAGTGAAAGGAGTTTGTATCAGTGGTTGATTGGTTGAGCAGGTATCATGGGGGTTTGCCTGTGGACTCGCTTGTGGACCTTCTTCTGGCTAAGATCTGCTAATTTTGCTCAGCCTGCTGATCCTTTAGCAAAATAGACAGAACTTAGAGAAAAGTCGCTCTTCTGGTACCCTGAATGACTAGAGTTCAAGAGCCAGAGCTGGAAATAACCCAACCAGCCTATCTGCTTGGCTCACTGCAGTCTCTGATGAGCTCTCCATTTGTTCTGTGTGTCTCAATAATGCTCCTTCTAGCCTGCTGCTGAAGTACTTCTAATGGCAATTTCTGTTTCTTCACTGCTTTCAAAGGAGTTGATTCTTCATCATAGTATGTTCATTTCCATCCATTCACCTTTAATACCATCTGCTTCAGTAGACTTAAACTAAACTAAACTACTGTTTGAAATGTTCAGGATGTTATTGTTGTTGTCTGTTGAATCTAACTCATCACCAGTGCAGAAGACACAAACAGCACAGCACAAATGGAAAAGTTTATTGCAAAACCAGAGGGATGGCAAAGGAGTATCCCTTTTTTCCCCCTAGAATAGTGTCTTTGTTTCAACCTTAGTTTCAGCAATTTCTACTGGCTCACTGGCTGCAAATCTTGGTTCTGTATTGATCATCATAGTCATATGAAATTATTTAAGAGGTATGTTGTTGCCAAGATCACATGAAATTAGTTAACAAAAACTTAAAATTGAATTTGCCAGCTCATCTCTTATTGAAACACTCTTGGCTTAAAAGAACCTGCTGAGTTGTAAGAATGAACAGGATTGGGCATTTTCCCAAGAATAAGATGGCAATAACAGGGAGGAATGCTTGGCTATGTTGTATGGTAAGTGAGCAACACATCCGTGTTTATATCCTCAGACACTTCATGATGACTTAGATCTGTCTAGCTTTAAAATACCCAGTGCTAGTAAATCACATAGGTGGGCTGCAGCTGGCACTAAGGCTTTTATAAGTGCCCCCAAGAAAAGTAAAGGGACATGTAAATCTGTTTCTGGGGGGAGGTGGAAGGGAAAGTTTTGCAGGGTAAAGGATAATTTTATGAGCCTAACTATTTCACTTAAAGCTTCGCAATGGCTCTTCACTTCAATCCAGTTCCACTCACCACACGCTTTTGTCTCTGTTACAAGGAAGCAGCATTACTGGAAGAGTCACTGTCTTTCGTGAGTTAAAAGGGTTAAAACACACAAAAAAAAGTTGGAGTGTTTTGATACTGAACACTTGAGAGCTTCAGAATCAGAGCTCCCCCAATGCTGAGTTAGCAGCTGTAGGTCTCCTCATTGCTGACTCTCTGGACTGAAGGATCTCAAATTCTGGTTGTAGTGTCTCAATTTTAATGAGAAAGGATAGTGTACTCCTTACTCAAGATTGTCCTATGACTTGATGGTTAGGCTCTCTCCTGTGAAGCAAGAGCTGTTGGTTTGGGCTCTATCACCCTAGAAGGTCCACAAGCCAACTCTGCTACTTGAACCAGTACGATAACCTCCAAGTTACTGTGTAACTGGCCTCTTCCCACAATCTTTAAATGAAGGTGGCTGCACTCCACTTGTGTTGTGAGCACACCCAATGAATCAAGTAATTCATGTCTACATTTCCCTTTTGTATGAATCCCAAACACCCCTAGGCAAGGGAACACCTTCCGAATGAAGTGCTCAGCCAAGATAGAGGTTCTTGTGAGCATAGGTAATAACTGGAGGTGCCCATCCAACCACAGGTGCATATGTAGATTAAATGCAACTTTCCTGCATCACCTGGAGTTAAAATGATGGATTTAATTGCATTTTCACTGCAAGGGAGGTTTGTCACTGAATGTGTAGATTGTTGCTTTCATTCATCTTGCTTAGATATTAAAACACAAAGCTATTTACAGGGCTTCTGAGGCTCAGAGTTCATATATGTGAGTAAGAAATGTTCTATGTTTCAACAAACAAAGGATGAGGCCTTCCAAGAAAGAATCAAACTTGTTCTTGCCTTAAAGGCAATTGCTTTTTAGTCTGGATGCTCTGCATGCATCAAAGGAGACCACACTGTGTCAGCTAAATGATTGAAAAAATAGATTTTTTACCAGACAGTGTGAAGTTGGACTCTGCAAAATGTTTTAAACAAAGTTGAGAGACCACAAAACTTCAATTCAGTATGAACTGTTCTTTGTGCTGCTTCCACTAAGGAAAAAAGCACAAAGTATTTCCTCTGCTGAACACAAAAATTCTTACTTTTGCTGCAGGAGATTTGAGTTTAGTTCAAAGGTTTTATTTTTTAAACCATAAGAATTTCTTGCTAGACACTGTGTATGTGAGCCTGCTTATGCCTTTGTGATTTAAAAATAAATATATTAAAATTTCAACCTTTTAAAATTCCCTGCAACAACATTCTACTTTAATTCCTTTAACTCCATTCCCAAACCAGTCCAAAGAAAAAACTTGACCTGATAAGAACCTGAATAAAGTCCTCCTTTGCCTAATGTCTGTAAGTCTGAGAGAAGGAAGATTTGGATTTGTCTTTGGTTGGTTATTTTGTTTTTGTTTTTTTTCTCAATAGTAGAAAAATAGCTATTTGGTGACTCAGCACTTCCTTACATTCCCTAAGGTCAAGTAGAGAAAATGTTGAAGCAACAAACTTTTGAGTCTTGGTCCCATAATATAACCACTGTATCACTGGGAGGGAAAAGAGAAAAAACTAACAATTCTGCTAACAGAAGATCCTTGGGGCATCTGAGGATCTGCCAATATCTATTGGGTCCATTATGATAAGCAGTGTAGATAAGAGAGGACTTGTAACATACCGTCTAGTTCCCTGCTCTTCTAAGCAAAGGTTTAGCCACAAAAATTAGTGTGGAAAGGGAAAGGGTGAACACCTGGATGAGAACCTGTATCTTCACAGCAGAACATTATAGGTAATTTATTTTAAAATTTTGAAAGAGTTTGAGAATTGAACTAACAGAAACCAGAAACCATTTCCTCTGACTTAGGAGATTAGTTTCTCCTATTGGAGAAAACTCCAGATGCAGGGAAGTCAGGGGCTGCCCTCCTGCAGTGCCCTCATTATAAACAGCAAATGCTTAAAGCAGGTGCTGTGCAGATATCCTCAATGCACTCCTGCAGTGAAGAGTCTTCCCAAACACTGCTCTAAGTCCATAGGAGCACGGCACGCTGTGTGGCATGGTCATCAAGGCTTACAGGCTGTGTTCTGACCACCTGCGTGGCCTCAGCCAGGTGGGCTGCTCTGCACAGAAGCCGGGTATGGCTGAGCAAAGCAATGCCTCTATGGCCCCACCACTGGTGTCCACTGGGCTGGATCTCTATTGTCTTCTCTAAAGCCAGGACATGCTCATCTGTGAGACGAATACAGTTGGAGCTGGGATCCATCGCTTTGTTTTGTTGGTACAAGGCAGCAGCTTCTGCTGAGGCCGGAATGACATCCTCCTTTTCCTGTCTCTTAGACCACTGCTTTCAAGCCATGAATTAGGAAAAGGACATACTACTGAAGAGCAGGAGAATGTGTAATTCCCTCAGCTCAAACCCTAACTCCAGTGGTAATGGCAAGAAACAAGCACAGCCAAAACCAGAGTCTAAGGACCAGAAAATGAGCTGATCAGATCTACAGTGTCTGCTGTCCCCCACTGTCCCCCCCCGGCAGCTATTAAATATTGTTAGGCTGAAACATCCAGGTACAGGGCTTGATTACTCTTTTTCCAGAATATATGGATATCTTGTAAGTGGAATATAATAATGTAATGTTGTTCATTCTCACAGAACCTACTGAATACTACTGCTTGAGTATACTGTAAACTATGAGTTATTTACTCAAATTTATTGGTTACATTTGAGAAATGCTGCCCCCCCCCCCTTTTTAATCTAATTCAGAGCAGTGGTTTTATATTTTTATATGTGCTGTAGTCAGCAATGATTAACAGCTTATGTGTCTCAGCAGTTTCTTTTTTCTTCTTACATTTTAAATAAAATGCAATGGAAATTCAATACTCTGATCTGTATTCTCCCTTCTACCCATGTCATATCTCGGAGCCGTCAGATCTCATTTGCAAGCCTCCCTTCTTCTGTCATCAGAAAATTATGTCAATATTCCACACCACCTGATTCCTCCTCTTGCCACTTTACATAAAGATCAGAGAAAACATATGTAAAGTACTAGCCAAAGTATGAACAATTATAACCGTTGGGCCTGACAGCCTGCAGTTAGCAAAGCATCTTGTCTTTATTGTAACTTACACAAGTAGGCTCAAAGTGAAAAGGCTGGGTGTGTGCAATGATCTCACACACCAGTTGTTACCTCTAAAATATAAATATTGAAGGAGCTTTGGAAATGTGCTGCTTCCAAGATCACACTTAAGGTTTTCCTGTGAGGAATTGCCCTGGTTTGAGGTAGAAGAGAACTAGTTTGCTTCAGCGATTTTACTTTTCAGCTCAGTCTCTTCTAACTGCACTTTCTGAAGTTAAGGGCATATTTTTGCATACACTGTCTGCTTCTAGCAGTGATAATGTTCGATGTTTAGAGCTACTATCAAGGGCTGGTGTGTGTAGAAAGGTTCTTGCTTATACTTGCTCCTGTGCAGACCAAGGTCACTGTTGAATCTTGTGCACGATGTTGGGCATGCAAAAAGTAAAAGACTGCACCTGTGGGGACAAGTGACCAGAACAGGGGACCCTAAACTGACCAATGAGGTATTCAATCTCATATACATCATATTCAGTATAAAGCTGAGGGATCAGGAGGGTCAAGCTCTTCCAATGGCCAGCATCCAAGGACTGTCCATTCTGCCTTTGATCCTAATCCGTGTGTTCCTAAATCCAGTTTCAGAATGCAGCTCCTTAATCCACTTCCCATCTGCCACCAAGTCCAGTCTGGGACTTCCCCAGTGCCTGTCCACAGCATCAGTGGTGACAGTGACACAACAGCCATCAGGAGGGTGGGGTTTGATGTTGTTTTTTTTGTGTATTTGTATAGTTATTTATTAAAGCCATTCTAGTTTCCTTTTCTAATTGCTAAGTCTCTCTCCCTTGTTCGCTGTCTCTTCCCCTTTGGGAAGGGAGAGAGGTTAATAGAGAGCATCTGTCATTTGTCTAGTGAATGCTCAAAGCCTTGACAGGAATGTATTATGAAGAACACTGGGAAAGCTGAGAAATTTTATGTGAGCTGCTGTCTGCACTGATTTAAAAAAACAAAACAAAATAACCAACAAATGAACAAACAACAAAAAGCCCTAAACAAACAAACAAACAAACCCCAAAACAACACCTTTATATTTATTGGTCTCTCCAGTTGCATGGAATGCAGCTCTAAGTTGTTTCACAATTATTCTTCAACTGGAAAGACTGAAGGTTCATTGAGTTTCTTTACTGGAAAACCCTGTCATCAGTCAAAATTATGCCCAGGAAAGGAAAAGGCTGTGTGATTCCAGTGTGAATTCCACCGTTTAATGAATTTAAATTCTTGCCAGTTACTGATGAAGTTTAACCTTGGGATACCTTGTTCAATACTTTTCTTGTAGATAATGAATGCCTGAAGAGAAATATTTGATATGGTGCAGTCTTAATATCTTCAATACCAAATTCACTGTGGTGTGATATACCTGTAGTGAATGTAGGAAACCAGAAAAAAGAGGCCACAATTACCCATGCACTTCTTAGCTGTGGTCATTGGCAAGACCTTGCAATGGCTACTGCAATACTGCCAGCCATTCTTGGAAGAAACACCACCACAGAGGGCAATTAATGCTGCTTGTTTATTTTCTGGCAGCCTACAATACGTAGTGGGCCGCTGAGGGAGAGCCAGAGGCTGCTTTAATCTCAAAGAATTAGCAATAACATGCTGTGGCAGTATTTTAGAGATCGGACTGAATCCATATTAGATTTACTGCACTCACAATACGTTGAGACCACACGGACGCTCGTACTTTCCTGTGCACTCATAAATACCACTCAGACTCTGGCATTGAACATCTGATTTCATTTCATTTCACTTCATTTCATTTCATTTCATAATTTTATGTTTTATTGTTTCCTTTCCCGAGTTACTTCCCATCTCCTCAAGTCTGCCCCCAGAACTTCCTGTGACCAAAGAGCACATTTCCTTCCATCTCCCACCTCTGACTGGTAGAAACAGCCTCAAAAGATCAAGAAACAAACGGATGAACAGTTCTTGGTGTTTCTCCCAGGAATGAAGGTTTGGTTGCCAGTGGCTTTAGTTTCATTGGAAGAGGCAGCTGCTATCCTACAGCCAAATGAGAAGATTAAATGATTTGGGGACAGTAAGTTCACCCAGGAGAAAAGGGGTGGAGAAGACAGTGTCTTGGCACAGTATCACTTTTGTGTTGGGAGAGCTAGTGCCTGAACTAGGCTGTGCTGGGAGGTACAGACTAACCCAGAAATGGCTAAAACAAATGGTCCTTGAAACGTGATTTGGAGCAGAGCCTACAGCATGTCTGAAGTGCATGAGAGAAATCCTAGAAATGGTTGGAAGGGATGTCTGACTGCAATAAAAGGCTCAGTCTTACTTTAACATGCTCGTAAAGGATGAAAAGGCCCACTAGAAAAATTGACTGGGTGCTAAGAATGACAGATGCTACACCACTGCTGGGAAATTTAGTACCTGGTACTGCCTGTAGGATGGACAGAGGATGTGCCTTGCTTAGATAAAAATGCTATGGTGTATTTAGGAGGCTCAACCATCCTTGAACTTGTTTTCTGATTCCCCAGAAGGAACTGGTGTAGCCAGAGGGAAGATTGTTGTTCCAGACGTGCATCAGAGTTTCTTTCAGCCTCTGAAGGCCTCCCCTGAACAAAGGGTCTATTAGAAGACACTCCCCTGCCACTGCAAATCTGCTCAGGGGATTTAATCTTATAGTGACAAGTCCATAGGTGAATTCCTCTGTGCTTCCTTACCTGGTTGGCATGAATACCTTCCCTGCTTTCTTATAGAGAATAGACCCCAAACTCAGCCCTGAACTTTAAGCTCCTTGAGAATCTGAGCTTTCCTACTTGCCCCATATCTAATCAAAAATTTCAAGCTAGTTCTACACCTACTTGCTGCTTCTTAGACTTGGTAGGAAAGCACTGCTGGGGAGATGGGAAAAGAAGCTCTACTAGGAGAGATTTTTCTTCTCTGTTTCCTGAAAAAAGCCTCTGGCCAGCATTAGGAGGAAGTGATTTTCTGTGTGTAAGCCTTCTTCCTGGTGTTACTGGCAAAAACAAGGGACGGGTTTAAATAGCTCCTGGGTGGATCTCCTTTTGAAACCACCATCCCCAGCTCAAGCTGTCTTGCAGACTCAGTGCCCTCTTGATGAGCCCTTAATGCACAAAACATCTTTGCCACCAAGTGCAAAAATTTATAGGGCACTGCTGCAGCTGTATTTGGAGGGAAAGGCACACAGGCATAGCGGTACAAAACAGCAATATGTCTGTATGAATGAAAAATAAAAAGCTCTCCCCTGGTAACTCTGCCATGAGCTCGTTCATTTGTTTTCCTGTCTGTTGGTGTAAACATCCAATAGCAAATGTCCTCTAACCACATGACTTCATCCATCCACCTCTGCTAACCCTCTTTCCCGGTGTGGTGGCAGTGGGTATAATAGGCCTAAAGTCTTCAGGTGTACTTGGAAACCCTCTCCCTAAACCTTTTGGAAATGTTGCTTGGTTCTTTCCCAAGGCTTTCATACCTACTGCAGCTCTTGTGACTTCAGTATCAGTTCTTTCAGTTCTTTCTTTGCATAGTGCTTCATTTCTCTCTCTTTCATTTGACCATTTGGTTTCTGGTTTGAGTAGATAAATAGCTACGAAAATGCTCGAAATGACCCTTCAGGGATTCTGAATAAAAATTCTATAATCTCTGTAGTCATCATTTCCTTTGTCCATACTAATAAGGCATGGGTAAAAAAACAAGCCCAAGGCACAGATAATACAAAACATGTGTAAAGTACATGGTAACTTTCTATTTTATAGCTCTGAGGCTGTTTTAGCTGTATAGCTATTTTAGTAAACAGATTTCCAGAGAGGAGAGCAGCAACTCTGAAACACAGCAAGCAGCTGAGTCCAGTACAACTGGCATGCGGTCTCCACTCGGGTCTCTGGCACTTCACCGTGCTCAAGAGTGAGGGAAAAGTGGGACTCGGTGCACCCAAAGACAGATAAGAGGAAATTACATTTATTCTTCTTTCATTTTAGCTCAGAGCTTATGCTCACTTACAGTGCTGGATAGCTCTAGGCATCTACCCTTTAGGGGTAGCTCTGTGTCCTCTAAAGCAACAGACCCAAAATCTTGATTGGCCTATGACAATACTGACTGAAAATGTGTTCTGGAGCAATGTCATTTATTCTTCTTATCAGCTTGGGTTTTGGTAGTAGCAGTTGTGCCTGGCTACACCTAATGCTGGGAGTTGGAGGGTCTGTACTACTGCCCATAAGCCACTTCTCTAGAGCTTCAGGCTACAGAGCTTGCGTATTGTTTGCTAGGACCACATGGTCTTCTGAAGCTGTTCCTTGTAACATCAGGTTCATCCACTGGCATAAATATAGATATTTTGCAAGGTATACTTCTGGTTAAGAATCTGAAGATGCATGATGTAAAGAATTAAATGCTTTCCAAACCCAAATATATAAAATGTGCCATGCTGTACTTAGCATAGCTGTGGAGAGGAAGAAAGAACATTTACCAGCAGCCTGGGTGAATCAAAATGCCAGGGTAGTTTTTTACAAACATTATTTAACTTGCATCATTGCTTATATGCATTTTCAATGCAGTATGAGAAATGCAAACTAGTCATATTTCAGTGTAACCTTCTATTAGGGAAACATTTATAATTTCAACCCAGAGTACATGGGTAACAAGATAGCCTTGTGAACAAGCCGCGTGTCCGAATGAGTCACAAGCCTCTTACACCATCATATGGATCACAGAGGATGCAAATCTGTGAAGATTTCCCTTTGGATCTGTGTAATTTTCTACGGGTGCATCTCTTTTTTGTTTGCCACCATCAGATCTCTTAGTGGAACGGAAATCTGAGGTCTGGGATCTTCCCCAAAGTGGGCCTTATCTGACAACTTTGCCAGACACGAATTCCACTTGAGTCTTTTCAAAGGGATTAAAGAGGTAAGCTTGCTTAGCTGGTCTGAATCTTCTTCTTGTGTAGACATGTACCAAGTAGATAATTACCCTGTTTTGGTCTATACAGCAATATTAAGAGTCATAAGCTTTTCTTGTCCTGTTTTTTTCTGATGCTTTGGGAAGGGACACAGGGATGTAGGTTCAAGTGATCTTTTAAATATGGGTTTATGTAAGTTGACTCCTGAAGCCCAGAAAACTGTTACAGAGAAATGGAGGAGAAAAAATATTTAGAGTGTATTTTTATTCTACCTTTATTCTGACATTTTAAAAGTGCTTAGGATAACATACATCACTGGCACCAGGGAGAAACAGAGATGAGTAACTGGGGAAGCCTGAACTCTCACTTTTCCCTGGACATTAAAGAGTAGCAAATCCCAGCCTGTGCTCAGAGGGATATATCTGGTTGATAGAAGGTTTTCTTCCCTGAGACCAACTGGAAACCAGAATTATTCTGCTGCCATTCACCTCATTACAGCATTATAACCTGTCCCAAAATAAAGTACTTTGAAATATGTTGAATAACTATATTTGGTAACCAAGACATTTTTTAGCCTTTGTATGACCAGACTGAAACTTCCCAGTCCTATTTTGAGAAAATGGATTAAGTCATATCATTCACAATTGTGTTAAGGGTGAAGTTCCCCTTTCAGTGCAATAACTTCAGGAGTTTACCACCCCAATTCAGAACAGAAGCTTATTTTACATTATGTTGTTGTGATTACAGCTGTAACTATTGAGAAATACAACTGTGGAGATGAAGCCATTATTTTTTCATAGACAGCCTCCATTTAAAAAAATAACCCACAATCTTTGAATAGCACCTTTTGGGAAGATTCATCTATAAAATTAAGATATACGTTGTCAATGAGGCTATAAAATGATGACTGAAAGGCAGACAGATATCCCCTGTTGAGAAGTGAAAGAGAAATACTCAAACACTTAAGAATGAGAGAGATTTAACCTTCACAAACTGCCAAAGGAAAAGAGAAATTTTCTTTCTGACATTTTCACACCAGTGCTTTCCTGGAGGATTATGTTATAGTTGAACATAACTTATTGGCAGTAATTAGGTGAAAATCAATAACTTGTGTTATGCAGGAGACAGGGCTACATGACCTAATGTTCTATTTTGGCCTTTAAATTGTTTAAATATAACTAGTTCTTTTATGCATTTTTTTTCACAATTCAACATAGTTTAGCAGTTAGTCTAGATTGAATTTGGTTATTCCTAGTAAGAAAGATCACTTCCTTTTGCCCAGATAAATCTGGGTAATGTTTAATTGAAGATTTCTATGGCCTGCACATCTTGATGTGGTTTCTTTCATGGTTTTGCAGATGAAGGACTTTGCAGAATGTGGGACATGAGTGAGCTCATGGTCTGAGGTTATACAGTATGATACCCAGTCCATACCAAAAAATAGGCGGCTTCTTCGATTATTCTGTAGGAATCCTTTCCCAGGGAGATCACCACATGGGGTCTTCTCCTTTGATGTCATGTTTTTCACTGTGAAATTTCAACTGGTTGTGAAGACCATAAAAGTCAAATTATTAGCTGGGCAGAGTGCACATGGAGGGCACAGAAGGCCAAGGACAGCTCTGATCTTGTGGTTAGTTCTGTAGCTTCCCTGGGCCCTGCATACACTGGATATATTGGGTATGCTGGGTATGTTCCATACTGCTCAACAGCTACCAAGGCTATGCAGGAAGCCCCAGTTTGCTTTTCATACCTATTTCTGTTCCTTTGTGCATGCACAGGAGATTACTCATATGGAGGGGAAAAGGAAAGAGATTCCAGTAATTTGGGTGCACACTGACTTGCTCTTGAACTAGAAAAGTTATTCCTGTACCTCCTGCTCAGGGCACACACAACTTCTCCATCAGGGGAAGCAGGGTGTGTGAAACAGTTCACCTGGAGAATGGATGAGTCCTCATCCTGGGAACACATGAGGTTCCACAGTTTCAGGCAGGGAGAACAAAATTTGTACGCAGCTGCAGCCCAGCAATCTTCAGCTTACAAAGCTGGTTGGAAAGCAGTGATCCTAAACTTGTGTCCTGCATCGCCCTTTCTCCTTGTGCTTCGTTATCTCCATGTCTGCAATTAATGGGCTGTATTTTCAGTGCTTTTGTATGCAGGAGTGATGCCTGTTAAAAGTTTTCCTTTCAGTGCAATTCATAAAACAGAACAGATCATCATGCAGCAGCCTCAAAATATATTATTTTGTAGTTTTTATATATTAGGAGAACAAATTCATCCATAAAACCATGAGAGGGCAGCATTCTCTCTATCATTCATATTCTCTTTCTGCTAGAAAATTAAGAGAGATTTTCTTTAACATTCATCTCATAAGCCACAGAGAACTCTTATATATAATTCAGAGCTTGGTTCAATATTCTTGGTAATCAATAGGAGTGTTTCCCTTGATTTAAATAGGTGTTGGACTGAGGCTTCAGTTGTTCAAAATGACATCAGGAAGAACTGTCTGCATAATTTAAATCAGAAGACACTGAAAATAAACAGCCAGGAAATAATTTTGGTGGTGGTTAACCATTGGAACAAAATACCAAGAATACTAGCGTGTTCTCCACTTCTTGATGTCTTTGAATACAGACTAAATGACTCTTTGGAAAAAGTGGACAGAAGCTGCTGGGTGGAATACTATGATAACAGAGTGGGGTCCTCTGAACTGCATGGCGTAAAAGAGAAGCTGGTGCTGTATGTATGCAGACAAGATAGGACACATTTTTTACTGCTGTTAGTCATTAATCAGTGGAACACCACCTTAAGATTTCAGGGAGTGATTTTACGATAAAAATGGGATATATTTCCACATGATCTTCTTGAAGTCAGTTCAAAGCATTTGCATCATCTGTATTACACAAGCAGTCAGGTCTGCTAAGCAAAATGAACTCGCTGGCTCTGGAGTCCATTAATCTGTCCAATACGATTAATTTAGACAATATGATAGTTTCAGTGAAAAATTTTACAGCTGTCATGTGATCCTTTAGGCAACATGGTATACATTATTGTAGAAATAAATGACTGGGGGTTTTAGAAGAATTCACTGTGAGTTTTTTGCAAAATTAGGACATCTTAAGATGGAGAGAGAGGTTTTAAAAAAGGGAAGCAGAATTGTTTACCTCCAAATAATTGCTTCAGAAATAGCGTAGGTCACAAGAAACTACAGATTTTTAGACAGATGAATATTTAGACATCTCACAATGTCAGTCGAATGTGGAGTGGCAAGTGCTAATTAGAATTCCTGTTTGCAGTTTCAGCAGAGAGAAGGAGTTTTTAATGAACATGGAAACCAAGCTATTCTTTCTATACTGCTTGACATGGTGACCCAGCTCCAACCTCCATGGATTTGTGGTGAAATTGTGTTTTCTTATTTGTTTATTTCATCTCCTGCTGATGAGGGAAATTCCTGTATGTCACTAATTCACTGTACTTCAGTCATTTCAACACCCCGAAAAAGATGCACAAAGTTTTCACTGTGAATACCCTTAGGAAGTACCACAAACTGTGGTTTCACAGAAAAGTCACTGGGACAAAAGCAATGATGGGCAAATGTACACGATTCAGAAAGAATGACATGGCCCAAGCAACAATCCAGTGTGTGAGAAAGCAAAGGACCTCCACAGGGGCAGGGCTTGGCAGTAAAAGAAAAAAAAAAAGGTATTTAGTCTGTATATATTTGCATATAGATGTTATTTGAGCTATATTAAGAGTCATAGACTCATAGAATACGAGGTTGGAAGAGACCTCAAGGCTCCAAACTTTCTTGGCAAAAGCACAGTCTAGGTAAGAAGTTCCAGCAGCCTGACCACTGTCAGTGTTGGAGTCCACTAGTTCCCCAGGAAGATTATTCCAATGGCTGATTGTTCTCATTGTCCAAAGTTTTAATCGTGTCCAGCTGTAATCTCCCCAGGAGTAACTTGTACCATCTACTTCCATCTTTTGTCATTGAAACGCACTACTTAAAAAGGATTCCCATTGTTCTGCGGGAAAGAAATAATGTCTGTCTGCAATTTTTAATTAGGAACATTGTAAAGAAAAAAGTTACTTTTCTAGTTATGTTTTGAAGACTACTAAAGGGTGTTGGCATTTGTTAACTTGAAATATTTTCACATTGTTTCCATAACGAAGAACAATGTGAGGCATTATTTAATTTCCCGTAACTTGCAGTATAAAAATGAATTCAATAACAAATGAGCTTTGCCAAGACAGCTGTATTTTTTATTTTTTTTTTGAGAAATAATGTAGCTGGTTCAGACTAGCCCACATTTTCCATGGGGTTTAAATTAGTTCTTTTTCAATGGGTCTTAAAAGCTTTTTTCTCTGCTGTTCAACAAAATACTGAAGCTCCAGTTCCGGAAGGTCCTTCATAGTGTGAGAAGCCCCAGTCAAACAGTGGGCTACTAACACACTTAGAGTTTGACATGTGCTTACATATCTCAGGAATGAGGGCTTGGCATACAGTGAAACTGGCTGGTGTGGGGGGCACCCACACATGATTTGAGACTGCACTAAGTTTTGATTTGATGTCTAAGTTCCTGCTGTTCTTGGAAGATGAGGTAAGGTTGGGGAGGGAGAGGTGAGGTGAGGAAAGGCGGCAAAGCTACTTGAAATGGAGATGGAGATAAGTAGTGGGAAAAAAACCCAGCTTTTCACTGTGGGACAATAGAAATTCACTCAAAAGTGCTCAGAAGTCCTTGATCTGGTTTCTGCTCCAGACAGACAAATTCACTATCCTCTTCTCACTGAATCCAGACCCTACTGCCTCATGGGGGAGAGGGAGGGGAGATGGAGAAATAACCATCACTGCCTGCAATATCCAGAGAGGCTGATGAATCTCCTTTGACACCCTTCTCAACTTTTCTCTCATGGCTCTAGTTTGCTTTTCTCTTTTTTGTGGAGTGCTGTTGCGGAAGGCTATGGATTTTGACTCATTTTAACAGTCATCTGATGTATTCAACAGGGAGCTTATTTTGCTAAATAAGCTCCAAAGCAAAACACCAAGAAGCATAGTGCAGCGAAATAAAATACAGACTCTAATTGATGCAGTAGTTCTGAATAAATCTTTCCATTGTCACAGTCAGCGCACTAAATGCCAAAGGCTGTCAGCACCACTTCTTAGTTACCTACCCAAGGTAATTATATAGCTCTTCTCACTGCAGAATCCAACTGCATCCCAATTTGAGGTATTAATCTGTTAGCAATCCCAGTTCATGTCTTTTTACCCAAACAGAATGAAAAAACAAGGCAAAAAGAAATGACGGGCTCCATCTTGTAAGATAGTCAGATCCCATCTCTGCTTGCAGAGCCAAAATAACTTGGAGATCACTGTAGATGTCTTGCTGGGAATGTGTGGGCGAGGCGGTGCCACAGCAGAGAACTGAAGTCAGCGCTTTTAAGAGCCTTACACTGGGCCACCCATCCTTTTGTGGAGAAAAGGCCTTGGGGAAGTAATGCGCAGTTTCTCCCTTCTCCTTTTACGTCCATACTCCCAGGAAGTCCCAGTCCCTGTGGGCAGGAGGCCGAACATTTGATGTAGCAAACATTTGCAAACAACCCGTACCACCCACATGCAAGGTTTATAAATAGTAAATTTGCTGCATTTAGTTATGGAACTGTGATGCTTTTCATCCCTTTACGACTTCAAATTCTGCATGTGAGCAGGAACAGCAGCTGCTTTGTCCTTGAAATTGCTCAAGTTTATATGGAAGAGAAGCATCCAATGCACACTTAGGTTGAAATCTTACATCTGTTCTTCTGGGCAACTACCTAAGTGTATTTCCAGTCTGAACATGTAAAATCATTTTATAGTGAGAATGGGAGGAAAAATGACCCCCCAATATATGAGAAATATGAGGCGGGGGGGGGCAGAACAAGGGAAGTCACTGACTGCAATATTCCCCTGTTGCAGGGCAGACATTACATGGTCCCTTTCACAAAATTTATGGTTTAGTGAAAAAAAAATGTTCCATTACCAGTCAGGCCACAGACTGTACCCTGTGTACCTCACTGACTCCAGCCAGCATCTCTGGGTTGTATGTCAGATTGCAATTAGGCCTCTGAAATTAGAAGAAAACAAAAGGGGGGTTTATGGCATTTTGTGTAAAATAGGTTTAAATAACTTAAGTATTTAGTCTTCCAGAACTGATATTATATTTTTTGGGAAAAAAAGCCAATTTTCTGTTTTCTCAATTTTCTGTTTTTCACAAGATGTTCCCTTTCTGTTCATCTCTGACACTAGTGGGTGAAATTTTCACTAGTAAATTTATCTGTAAAAATCGATTTAGTTCAAGTTTCTGTTCTTGTGAAGAATGGTCATTTTATTTAACAAGAGGTATTCAGGCAGATCCTATAAAAAAATATTATTCTCCTGCAAAATCTGCCCTAAAAAACTTTTAGAATTTATTTATGATAGTCTGTAGGTTTGGTTGGTTTTTTTTTTCCAAACTACTCTGTGGCAAGGATATAATTTTTTATTAAATTCTAACAGATCAAAAAGTGTATGAAGAGATAATAATTTTCCATTAAAGGAACTTTCCTCCATAAGCAAACCCTACAAGAACTAGTAGTTATGCTGCAGAAGGACTTTGAAGGCTTAGAGAGCTTGGGGGAAGGTTTTCGAGTGCATTAGTATTCACTCCACATTGTTGCCTGCTGTTCCACAAGCACTGTTTTGTGCTTTCATAAACTGCTCTGGATGGAGATCAAAATTATTTAAAAGAATTCACAGGGAAAAAAAACCAGAGCAGTAGTTTCTATGTATTTCCACATTGCCTTCATTTTCAATGACATTTACTGTTAGCCTTTTTATAGCAATATGAAAAAAAAGATGGCAGAAACAGAGAAGGGAAAAGCTTTCTCTGATAAGAAAGGTTTTTACATGTTAGAAGAAGTTCTCACAACAAATCAGAGTGCTGTTAGCTTTTCTTGTGCAGTCAGCATCAACAATTTAAAGCAGCAGCACTGAATACTCAAACTGAAAGGGCACTTTATTATTATTGTTTCTTGTTTTCAATATCTGCTTTTACATGTGCAAAAGTATGTTCATCTCTTCCGTGTTAATCCTTTTTTAATAGGGTGAACATTGACTTCCTCTCTTTGTATTTTTTGATTCTCAAGAGTCTTGAGTCCTAAGCCAGTCCAACGACAGACCTTGCCAAGGAGCCATCCTTCCATCTCCTTGAGCTGAAATCAGAGCTGCAGGGACACTTACTGCAAAATTTAATGAAAGATCAAGTGGGCAGGATCACCTGCAATACATGGCTTTATCAAGTGAGTTCTGCTCTCTTGCTGCTAAAAAAATCTGTGTCTTACTAACAGGTTGGAGGGAGAAGACTTTAATTTCTTGTTCACTGAGACAAGCTTGGTTCATGGCCCACCAGTGATGACTCAAGGGACCTTCCTTAATATTTGTCCTAGTAGTGATAGTCTGGAATCCTGATTCAAAAGGAACACAGTTAATAAGCAAACTTGTCTTGCAGTAGAAAGCTGTATTGCTTACTCTTGATAGCAGGTAAGAAGAACTCTTGTATGTAGAAATACAAAAGATCTCCATGGGAAAAAAAAAAAAAAAAAAAGAAAGAAAGAAAAGAGTAGACGTTTGAAAGTTGAAAGGAAGCATCAAAAGCAAAATCCCCCAAACACTGGGAGTGGACAAGCTTAGAAGAAAGCTGAGAGGGAACCTTAGAATTTTTTAGACCGGTGAATATAGGTGGATCCAGGGAAGAGGTGCATCTTGCACACACATACACACAGAATTCACATTGCATGAAATTCAGCAATCCAATGGTGCTAAGATAGCCACAGTATGGTAGATGCAAAATCGACAGCATTCTCTTGCAGACAATAATCACTTATCTCTGGGCAATCTCTTTAAAAGCCCTGGTCCCTTCTGGATGAAGTGCTGAAATTTGTTCTGATACTCTCAGGGTGCCACCCAGCTGTGCATATGGTGATGTAGTATAAATATGCATGAAGTCAACAGTTAGTTTGGCTTCCACCAAAGCTTAATTTAGCTCACTTCTCAGTGCTGAATAAGAGAAATTAATAACAGTAATTAATAGTTCTTTAAACACAGTGAGGGAAGAGCAGCATGTGATAAAAATGCTAAATCAGGGGAAACTTCAGAGCTGGGAGACAAGGACTGTGTGATGCACTCCACATTGCCAAGGAGGTAGAACACACTTTGCAGGGCACTGATGGACTAAACAAAAGAAAATGTCTGGTCAGAGGGAACAGAGGAATGTGCTGGAGCATCCAGGGAGGATGTAGTGCAGTCTCCAGTCCACACTGGCTGGAATGCATCTCCTGAGGAGGTTGAAATTCCTTCCTCTTTCTCCAGCCTCTTTTTTTTTTTTTTTTGGTGTTCAACTTCTCTGCCAAGAAAAGACAAAAACTTTATTATGTCTTAAGTTTTTTCACAAGCCAAAGTACCTAAAAGGTGCTTCAGAGCCTTTAGTAAATGAGCGTGTGCTATTTCTGCAGGGACGTGGCAAGCTTTCCGAGCGACTTTTGCCATCATCCACAAATTGCATATTCTGTTTTACTTCACAAAGGTCCCTCCTTTGTTTCTTGGCTTGCACCAGTGCACTTACTTTGAAGCCAGAAGCTGCAGAGCTGACATTGTACAAGGAATTTCAAATAAAGTCTGATAGCCATTTGGGGGAAGAAAAATTGTTATTGATTTTGTTACTTTATTGTGCTTGTTTCTGTGTATAGTCATAAGAGGGGCTTTTTGTGGGTGGTGCTGCACAAAGTCCGAGGAAGGCAGCACACTTTCTTAAGAAACTTTAAAATCTTTTTGAAAGTACAGCAAGTAGACAGCGAAGAAGTACGCTGAATTTTTCATAATATGTATACACACATATATTACACACACTTAAAAATAATCTTTCTTTATGCTAGCTGGGCCTGCCCCTCAGCCACTCATCTCCCACAGGCGATGGGTTGCTCCCGGAGAGGGTGGATGGACTAGAAAATGAAGCGTCTTCAAACTTCATTCAAGAAGGGTGACCTATGAAAGGAGGACAGTACTGATGAAGACACAAGAAGGTTTGGGGAAAATGGGCGAGCTGAGGCTGGCCTCAGTGGCATGGGGAAGGAAACAGATGCCACATGAGAAGAAGCATGAATTAGGAAGGGAGAGGACCATGTCTCTGTCAAAGGTGTAGACAAGATGCTTTAACTCAATTCAGTGGGAAAAGGAGAGGCCATTGGAGATATTAAGGGAGCATGGTATTGATATGCCAGAGGGCAAAGTCAGAAACTTTCTATTAGTTATGGGAAAAGCAATGATGTATGTGTCTGAAATTACTGGATTTGCCATGTTATCTACATACCTTATTGGACTGACATTGATAATTGCAGCTGGAAGATATTGCTTTTATATGAAATATTCTTATTTTGGTTGATTTCCTTAAAAGACTGCACCCTGTCATAGTGGCTTTTATGTCCAACTTCAATAAAGTCTACACTTGAGGTTTTAGCCTCTTATCTCACATGTGTTTCAGACTCTTCAGCATACAAAGTCTGTGCTGTACTGCAGAGGTTGACTGTCACAAGAAGTAGCCAAGGTCCTGTGCCAAGGAGCAACCAGCTTTTTCTCATAGATGATAACTGCCTTGAACTACTTTCCTGGGTGGAAGGGGAGAGCCTTGCAATCCACAGGAGGTGAAAGCCTTTGGATGCACATTATACAGGGTGTCTATCAAGCCGCACAATCCAACAGCTGGTTCACAACTGATTTAACCCGTTGTCTGAGAGATTTAAATTCAAATCATGTAACAAAAAATACCTCAGATGTCCATGCAGAATTTGCTGAAGAATGAGCACGGCCTGCCATCCTTGAGTGTATGGAAAACCAGAAGGAAGGAAAATTGGTGCTATGTTAATACCACCCAAATATACACAATGAAGTCAGAGTGAAAGCAATGAAATTACAGCCGCTCCTCATGAGCTAACAGGACCATTTTCCTTAACCAGTGACCTTCAATTACAGAGTAGCAAGCAAATTAGTAGAGACAAAAAAGAAAAACCTGTTAGCCAGAAAATTTTGCTGGCTAAATCTTGTCTTGTTTCAGTTGCAGTTTCCATAGCTTTTGGTAAAGTATGTGTTGTCTCTTTTGCAGTACTGGTGTTAACTGGAAATGTTGATTCCAGGAACAATGAATTCCTGCTTATCAAATGGTTGGGTTTTACAACTGATTTTGTCAGAAGACTCTTAAAGCTTTATGAGTGCTTGAAGGGCTGAATCATTGCAAGAAGCCTCCTGATGCCACAGAGATCAAGTTAGGAAGAAATTGAAGGTCAAAGAAGACCTGGGCGGGAATGACTAAATGAAACTGTCATTTCTCAGTTCCCAGCCCTACAGCATTCCTTATGGTCACGATTGTTTGCCTGTATGTTGTAGTTACTGTGAAACAGGGTGGGATGCAAATTTACAGTGCAGCA
Source organism: Chloroceryle amazona (assembly GCA_027560015.1). Taxonomy (NCBI): domain Eukaryota; kingdom Metazoa; phylum Chordata; class Aves; order Coraciiformes; family Cerylidae; genus Chloroceryle; species Chloroceryle amazona. The sequence continues at coordinate 74,899 of JANHFX010004360.1, forward strand.
GGTTTGGTGGTCCCCATACAGAGGTACAGGGCTTACTCCCAACTACAGCTGTCTGTAGGTTAAGAGTCTGATCGTACCTGGTTCAGGTGGCTTACACAACCTGAAAAATTCACAAATACAGGTGAGTAATGGGGTAAGAATCCACTTTGAAGGGGGATTAGAGAAAACAATGTTATCTGCAAGATAAAGGTGTCCACACAAGGAACTAGCAATTTTCAGATTCACAAACTGACTTAATTCCCTAGGTAGGCAAGCCCAAACAGCAAAGAATATATGGCTGCCTTCACTTTGAAGCTGTAGATGTTTGTATTTAATTGTTTGTGGCTGGTAACTCTATATACATTCTATGACTCTAATTTTTCAGTTCCTCCATTGCAACCTTCAAATCCTATAATCCAAATCAAGTTCTGTTTTGATAGGACAAGCCCCATCTTCTCTGGATATATAATTTGACAAGTGAGGATTTCCTTTTGGTATAGTAGCACCTTGTATCTGCCTCAGATTTACAAAATGAGCCAAGGTCTCCATCAAAAAAAAAAAGAGGCAAAACCATTTACAAGATAAAACAAGCCACAGAGTTAAAACAAAGATAACCACTTAGGTGTAAGTTTTCTTTTGACAACTTTACTAGCTAAATACCTTTTCTCTTCCTTCAGTATATATTGGAATGAAATCTCTTTCCTAGGGTTTCTGAGAGAAAAGGGATATGGAAATATCTGCAGGGGTTTTTCACCTATTTTGGCAAAATCTGAAACATGTTTTCCTGCTACCTGTACTACTACACTGTCTGCAGGTTGCTGGGTTTCTTAAAGTCTCCATTTTCAAATTTTTCCCAGGATAGTTCAGATCATCAGCTCTTACAATTCAAACAGAAAGATTAATTTCTAAGGGACTGCTGTAACAGCATGGTAGGATGCCAGATTGTTTCCTTCTTGCAGCTACTAATATGTTTGCTTTCAGAGGCAATCGATCTTTTTGAGATCCCTCTTCCTTTTAGTTTGACAGAAATCTGTTAATGACGAAGCTCTGAGTGTTCTCTAAATGCAATGTGTGGTGAACTTCGAGTCCCAAGCCTGAAGCCACAGTCTTCCCACTGTTTGTTGCTCAATAAACATCACGCTGATATATTGAGATGACTCAGCTGCGCAGCGTTCACCTGCCAGCACCAACTCACTGGTCTGGACTTCTGAGTTTTTCCAGATAGCCAACAGGCTGAAAGAGCAAAGCCATTTATAGACCTGGTGATTATAATGATGCATGGGAACAAAAATAGATTTATAACAATCATAACATCCAAGACAGTAATACAAATAGTGAGGATAAAAACCAGGGAAAGATAAATACCTGTCTGGAAATATGACTACTACTGAATCAATAAGCTGATGTCCTGCTGAAAGCATGTCATTACAGATTGAGAGCAATGTGGTATCAGTAACTTTCAGTCTGTCCAGTGAAAGTGGCAGACTGGTCTTTTTTTCTCCAGTTTTATTTACTGTTACAAGTTGCAGTGAACCATTCTGTTAACTAGGGAGCTGCTTCTGCATCTCTTTTAACTCATGATTTTTAAAACCAGGTAGTCATATTCCTGTAGCATGAGGCAAACTACTTAATGCCTATATTTACCACTTTAGGTTTGTTAATAAAAGAAGAAATACTGATTTATTTGTTTGTTTGTTTTCCTATTACATCTTGTACACTATGTTATGGATAATGAATAATTAAAGGGACTTCAAAAGAGGCTGTGTCCCTTCCCTGTTACAACATGTAGTCAGCGACATGGTTCCTTTAAACACTGCTGAGAACAGCTTGGTTGTAGCATGGACGAGAGTTTATTACAGGGTTTACTGCCTTGTCCCTATGATTCCATTCTCTGCAAAGCACATCTTAACTAATTCCCAAAGGCAAAGTGGCAACACTGTAAAGTACTTGTGACAACATTCAAACTGCAGTTTAAACCTTGTTAAAGTGCAGTTCTTCTCTGAAAAGTGACACTAAAAGTGGCAGTGTAGGATCCTGTATTTCTTGTCTATTTGTGATTTCTGGGTCAAACATGCTAAGTACAACTATGTGGTTGCCTCCTAATGTCCACAGCCAGCTCCACAGACTCCAGTGAGATTAGATAGTTGAAACTTTCATATTCATGTATTGTTAAGATGATGGTCTCCTTAGCATATGTCCAAGCCTGCTGTCCTCACTGAAACAGTTACACTTTGGTCCCCTTCCACTTAGCTGAATGAGCCCGAGAAGGATTTGTTTTCTTCTCATTAACCTGTGTCATTTTTTTCACTGCTTATGGGAGTAAAACATCTTTTCAGGCAGATCAGCAAATCTAACTCTGAACACAAATATACACCAAGCAGATATGTTGAAAAAGATGCTGCTTCTTAACCACAGATGAAATTTTTTAATGTGTTTTTCTTTTAATGAGCGTTCTGGTCTGTTTCACTGCATGTAAAGAAATTCAATTTCTAGAAAATTCTGATAAGAACAATATTATCTATATGCATGAAACTGTTTAAATAGAGACTTATGAACTGCATTTTTCTTTCTCTAGAGCCAACGGTTGCATGTTTATGGCTATCACACCAGCAATGAGAAGACACAGCCCAATCCAAATCCCACTGAAATTCAGTTACACTTAATTTTCCAATTAACCATGGGGAGCTTGCTATGGATTTATGCTTTTCTTTCTGCAGTATCTGTGTGGGAAGAAATCAGCCTCACCTAACTCCCAGGGACCTCTGAGTTGACACTGGAGCTTGCTGTTCCCATTCAGGAGACACATTGCCATGTCCAGCTTGTGGCCTTTGAGGGGATAAATCTAGTTTGGATTAAACACCTCCTGCTGATGGAGTTGCTGTAGCATTCAGGTTGACACTTAAAGTTGGTCCCGTATGGAGATTACTGTACTCATGGGTAGCTACTCTGACATGGTTGAAGATGGCCATTTCAAAACTAGTCCTTCCCTCTCCTCCAAAATGAAAATGTAGAAATGTAGAGGTAGAACCCGTTTATTGTCACTACTGTCCCTTTGTCTGAGGAGCATGTTCATAAATATATCTAATAGATGCTAAACAAAAAGCTCTGAAAAGATTACAGGAACAGTTATAGCAACCACTCAAGGTGCAATAGTAATGAAGTAGTGACTACCACCCAACAGAAGCCAGCAATACCCCTTCGGGTGGTAGGGTTTCTGTGACAGTTTTCACATCAACTCTTATGAAAAACTCATTACTCGTGAATTTTTATTGTCCTGATGAGTGTAATCATCATCTGTTTCAATCGTAGGTTTAGCTTGATGGGTGTTCAAATGGTTACAGATGTGTAAGGAGGAATGCACAAGGCTATCCTTGAAGATGGTTTCCTGACAGTGTAGCTGAATTTTTCTGAAACAATATGCAGGTTTTTTTCCACCTCATTCTTTCACCAATTCTACACAGCTTTGTGACTCAGAATGGCAAAACTGCACAACCCAGAGCCAGCATGGGCCCCATATTTCAAATGTTTGAGAGCTGGAATATCCAGGGCTGAGGTTTACGTCTGGCCTGTGAAAAGGGAGAGAAAACCATCTGTGAAAACTGGATGCATATCTGGGTTTGGCTTCTACCCCAGGATCCCACAGGCTTCCATAATCACATTCTGAATATATGCAGGTTGGGAGAACAAATTCTTTCTGTTCACCGTTGCTTGGAAAGCCATGCTCAGCTCCATGCCTGGTGCACGCAGGTTCCCAGGGGCTTCCTCTGAACAATCCAGGCAGGCAAGACCTGCAGGCTTTGATCCTTTCAGCTTTAAAAAATGCCCTTTTCTAACTAAAAGTTTGGGAAGGACAAACAGACCCAAGTAGGGCTTCTCCAGTGGGCAAGGCCTTACTGAAAACACTGAATGTCACTGGAGATTCACAACTGTACATGCAAACGCCCCTTATCGTTTTCACTGGCCTCCTTCTCCCAAAGCCCCTTGGGGCTGGTGCTGGCCAGTGGGCAGCTTGGGCTGCCAGACCCCCACCATGCCACGCAGAGGAGGTCACACAGGGGCCCCCCACCATGTCACACCATGTCATGCAAGAGACCCCTGCCATGTCACACAGCCCTGCCTTGGCAAGCGGCAGGGGCAATGGGGCCATTCTTCGCATTCTTGCCTCAGAAGGGAAGGGAAACCGGCGGGGATCCTCCTTCCCCTCATCCCCCCCCATCCTGGCCTTTGCTTCCCTGCCAGCCCAGCTCCTGGAAACCCCGGGGGAGTCGAGCGGAACGGAGCCCTCCTCCTACTCCTCCTCCCCCCCTCCCCCACCCGGCAAGG
>JANHFX010004362.1:0-23711 GCA_027560015.1 Chloroceryle amazona
GGCCTGCGAGCTGGCCGGGATCAGTGGTGTTAGACCTCGTCTGCCTCATCGCCGCGAGGCGGGACCTGGCAGTGCGAGCCCTCATCTCTTAGGTCGTACTGCAGGTCATACGTGGCCCTGGTACCTCTGGCAGCAGCAGTGTGTGTCACTTAATCGACTCCAGCCTCACTTCCTGGACGGGAGCTTTGTCGTTTGCTGCAGTGGAAGAAGGGAGGGTTTGCCTTGACATCGAGCAGTTCCCCCATTCGCTTGACAGCCTTGGTCGTGCGACCTGATGAACCCGTGTGGTCGGCACACGGCCTGTACTGAGCTCCTCTTCTTGCTGGTAACTGTCAGAGCTTCTCGTCCTTCCCCGATGCCTCGTCTACACATCAGATTAGATGTTGGATAGTCATGCACATTTTTTCCCCTTAAAAAAAAAAAATCATGAAAATAGTGCTTTCACAGCTCATACTCTGTCTGAAATGCATTGCATACCAGGATGATATCCTCTTAGGATGTTGAGAATATGTGCTATGGATGTTAAAATGTGGTTTGCCTTTGACCATCACTCGGAAGGTTATATTCAAGGACAGATAGACATTATTTACAAAATAATGTTTGCAAGTACAAAAGACAGTTACACTTACCAACTTTATTCTTTCCACGGAGTTAGTGAACTTTTTCCTGTTCTTCCTTCAGAGAAGTTACCGTCAGCTGGAGTTGGTTAGGTATTTCAAGACTGGAAGACCTAAATGTTTTTTAGAGAGGAGATTTTAGGTGGAATGGAGGGAAGAGTTCAGTGTATGCTTGCACTACCATCTGCTTATAGCTAGGAAATTTTGGAAACATTTGACAATTTGTATGTTTTGATGTTTCTTAACATATACTGAACAGGTTGAACTGCAGGCAGGCAAATAGCGACCTTTATTCTTGAGTTATGAACAAAGAATGATTTTGGTTGGATTTTTTTTTTTTTTAATATTGCATTATTAATTATAGGGCATTTCTAAGCTACATCTTCTTAGGAAACTCCAATATTTTTAAATAAACATGTTTCTAAATAGCTTAACCGTTAGGCCTGATTCCTTGGACAGCACATGTTAAAACTTTGGTTTTCTGTATACAGCTCCTAGTGAGGAAGGCATTCATTATTCCACTGGAAGTCCTACTGGAGATGTATCTCCTTGTTAAAAAGAGTCAACAGAATATGATTTGACATTTAGTTATGTGACATTTTTCAGCAGCATTGCATTATGTTTAAAAAGTCCTGTCATTAAGACCAATTTCTTACATGTGTGGAATGCTTGCATAAGAATATGTGTATGTAGGTATATATAAGAAATGTTAAGTGCAGGAAGCAATAGCTTTTAAAAGGTGTTGAGTGAAGTGATCTAGTTGTGCTGCTGATGTGTTCATGGTATGGCTTCCATCCTACGAGTACACTTCTTAATCCTCTGCAGTAATTCCAAAAGTATACAGCTTAATTCATTCATTTTTTGGAGATGGTAAATTGCTGGACTCTGCAAATGTTAAGTAGTTTATCCAGTTTAAAATTTGCAGTTTTTCAGTGAAATGACTGTTGGAAATACTATAGTTACAGGCAAAAGTTCTCCCTTGTACACACTGTTGCTGCAATTAATATGTTGAGCATTTTAAAACTACCTATGTACTGGCCATTCAGAGCATAACACTAAGGCCAATAAACAGAAAGTGGAACTGGATTGTAAAAGTTATGAGGAACAGGGTAATAGAGCCAAAGTAGCATGCTGCAAGTCTTTTATGCAGTTTAGATGTTACTTGTGACTTCTTATTGACAGACATAGGAAATACTCAAAAGGAAGAGAGTATTGAAACAAGGATATCAACTTTATTTTACGTTTTGAAGCAATCTTCTTTTTAGCTCAGGGCTTGCACAATCATAGTACGTGGAGATGCTTTTCACATTCCAACAGTGAATAACTACTTTTCATTATTATTTCTTTTCATCATAAATGCCCTTAAGCAGCCTTGCTTGAGGATGTGCTTGCAAACAATTCTGAACTGTTTGTTCATGTTGCAGTATGCTATGTGCTAGAAATGTTTGCAGCATGGATATGTGAAATATTAGAGGTTAAGAAAAGTATTTAAAATTAACCAGCATTATTTCCATTATTGTAGTGGTAATAAAGAAATACATAATGGAAATGTTTATACTTCTATCTCACCAACGAGGCCTAGAGTTTACTCTTGAGAATGCAGTGAGGTTATGCTATCCCAGTTTTCCTATGTGATACAGTATTTACTGTTGAATCTTAAGAATGAATTGATGCAGAATGGATGGTAATTATTTAAAAAACTTAACAAAGTGAGGCTGACAAAGTGCCAATGCTTCTCCATGCTGTAAAGAGCCAACAGAATATGATTTTATGTTTAGTTTTGTGATTTATTTATTTTTTTTCAGCAACATTGCATTATGTTTAAAAAGTCCCATTGTTAAGACCAGTTTCTTATATATATGGAACTGGTGGAAGCATAATTAGAGCCACTGAGTAAATTCTCATTCTTTTCCTAAGTGAAATCTAACAACCATTGTCAGTTTTGTTGCAGAATCAACCCCTTTGTTGTAAATACTTGCTGTTTAGTTTAAGTTGTTGGCATTGATAACTCTATTTAAATTTTCCATTCATCTCAATAAAAGTAGTCTCTATCAAACTAACCAGAATTTTTTCAGCTATATGTTGTTCTAGAAAACTTCAGAGAGACAATTTAATGTTGAAGCTGGCAAAAAAAAACCACTTCAAAGCTAAAGTTCTGTAAATTCAGTATTTATTTCTTCTAAAGCTTTTCATTATTTTAAAATCAAAGATGATACTTGTGGCATCTAGTTTTTAAAATCGCTGTTTAATTCCAATCCTTGCATGCTGCTGCAGTGGGTTTAATCCTGTGAATGCTGGTTGTTGGCACTTCTGCTCAGAGTGAATGAAAGCCAGTCTTTCTACAAGTCTTTGCAGACTCAAAGGTCCTGCAGGGTCAGTTAATCTGCTTTCCTTTTGTGAGTTGTATGGATAGTGTCTGTTTTATTTTGTAGTGGATTATGTTTGGTTTCTGTTCTAATATAATTGTTGTTTGTTCTGGCAATAAATTTTCATTTTGGTGGTCTTTTTTAAACTTTTTTTTCCCCTGAGTTTTAAATCAGCATTTTCACTGACATTTCTGACAGCTTACATTCAGTGGGTAGTAAATTAAATGAGAAAGTTTTATTATTAATATAAGATTACCTCACATGTAGTCTTTCATGCTGTCTCCTTAGAGCTTCAGTAAATGATTTATCAAGTTATTTTAATTCTCTGCCTTCGTTGTTGACCTGACATTTAGAAACATACAACTAATATGCATTGGACTAAGTTCCTAGTGCTGATTGTAAATCTCTACTGTACAAAGATTTTTATAGCAAAATTAACATACTATTTAAAAAAATTTCCAGATAACAGGTTTTAGTTCTATCTTGTTATTTACCAATGAAGTTGCATTGACAGTATCCTAGACCAGATAATAGCCTGTGCTGGGAAAAGCTAGATCAATTTTTTTTTAAATGAAATGAGATAGTTAACTTCTATAAAGGGAGGTGGAGGAGGTAAGAGCTTTTGTTCTGCCAGTGTAAGTTTGAACAAGAATTTATGCTGAATTTCACTGAAAGTGTTTGTGCTGTTATCCTAATCAATGCAGCCAGATCCAAAATGTACATGCTGAGCTACACACCACAGTGATACTATACAGGCTGCTTTTCTTCTTTAGTAATATAATTTGAATGACACAATGCTATACAATTTGCAACCTTGATCAAACATACCATATTGTCTACTGCATCTTTATTCTCCCAGAGCTTGCAGTTTGCAATAATAATGTGGCATTCTGTGGTCTAAAGCAGTCAGAATTCTTTGGTTAAAGTGTGGTGTCTGTCATGACTCAGCTTTTCAGTCTGCTAGGTTACCTCTATCAGGGTCAAGAATCAAGTGGTTGTAAAAGAGCGTGCAAGTGAATTTGGAATGGCAAACGCTGGGAGGCTTTGACATTTTGTGAGAGTCAATGACTCCTGCCTCCCCACTCCAACTAAATTTGGAACTTGCCAAGGAACTGTAGCATCGATCTCATGCAAAAACTGCAAATGGTAAGAAAATTCTGAGGATCAGCAGGCTGGCAGAGGCAGCATCTCTTGCCCCTGCTGAGTTCTTATTGACATGTTTAGTCACTAGCTTCAGAAAGAAGAATATAATTTGATTCACCCTTGAAAAGTTGCCATGCCTGCTGAGCATCACATTTTGTGCTGAGTCTAAGTCACCGATTTCCAAATGGGACTGGAGTTGTTACCAACACATATATGAAGTTATACATGTGCAAAGTCATGTCTGTTTGCTAATAATATAATTTTGCTGCAGCATTCTTTTTCTAGGGTTGTGGGAGCAATTGTTGGTACTTAATAATTTGATACTGCTTACCTGAGGTAGAGGAGAACGTAATTTACAGCTTTTTTTTTTGTCTGTTCTTGTTAACACTTTGTCTTAAATGATTGTAGTCTAATTAGTTCCATGTACCTTAAATTTTCTACTACTGTTTGTGTCACATCAGCAATGTGCTACATTTCTTCCAGATAAGAAGAGACTATATACCTGTCCTGGAGGTCTTAGTATTTACATTTGATTTGATCATACTGAAAATACTAAGATAATGCTTATAATAATGTTAACAAAACACGTGTGCCATTTTAAATTTTATTACTGTCTGATATTTCTGCAATTATCATTTTATTTAAAATATGTTTATTGAAACAGTCCTCTTTTGGACTGTGTTATTTTTTTTATTTCACTTTAAACTGCATTGAATATTTCAACATCTTCCAATGTTAACATTTCTAAGCAAAGATAGCTGCACATGATAGTGGTGACTTTGTGTATCACAATGGTATGAAAACTGTTATTTCAAGCAGCTGGGAATTAAATACTTCTACTGATTAAAACTAGAGCTTAATTTTGTTTTCTGAGGCTACATGTGTAACCACCACGAAGTTTAGTTTTGGAACTATTGCCTCACACTGTTTAAAGAATTCAGAATATTGTAAAGGATTCCCCAAACACCAGTTTGTTCAGGGAAGATGCCCTTGGTTCTGCCACTGTGGAAAAGGCAAAACAATATACTGGAGGTGCTCTTTACAAATCCTGGGGCTATGGCAAACTCAGTGCCACAATTCATAGTGTGATCTAGAGAGAGTGCTTAAATTAAATATCTCCAGTTTACTGGGGGTTTAGTAGAAGGCTCTGGACTCCCAGACTTGGAAGTTGATAAAAAATGTTTGTAAAACTTCTGAAGTCCTCATCTGTGTTTCTTGGTGACATGAGATGTGCATTGTGTCTTTCCAAAGAGATGAGTGCTAAGATGTAATTGTTTTAGATGACTTGTGATATATTGTGTGTAGTTCTTACTCAGGTGAAATTTTCAACCCAAATCAATAGATGGTTTGCAAAGTAATGTCTACTATAGGCATGTTACCAGTTTACTTGATTGGTAACTTCTGGCATAGATGTTTGTAAAACACATAAGCTTCCAAAACAAATGTAATCAGTTGCATGAATGTCAAAAGTAGCATTCTGTTTAAGTTATTTGAAGTAACTTCTTCAGAGCAGTGGAAGAAGTAGTGCACAGCTCTGGGATTTTTGACATTTGTTTACATATCTTTTACGTCCAGGACAACTTTGTGACTTTAGTTATGCTTGTACTACATTTAGACCCCACTTTTTCACTCGGTATATTTCTGAATATTTATTTGTAATAGACAATATTATTATAAAAGGTTAGCTGTGCATAATAACTACATGTGAAGAACTTTTGGGATTGGCAGATAAAAAGTACATGTGTGGCATTTGAATTCAGTTGCCACATAGGAAAAAAAAAAATGTATTTCTTTGTAGGAACCATCGCTTAATCTGTAAGTGTGTGTAAGTGTTTTAAATTGTGAGATATTGGTCAGTCTTGTTAAAATGGGAACTTTTTGCGGGGCTTTCTTTGCAATCTGTTTAAAAGCCTGGTTCAGACTTAGGGAAGAACATTGCTGTTAAGATAAGGTGTCTTGGTAAATATAGAACCTGCGATAAAACTGCGTATAGATTTGTGATGATGTATGGAATTGCCTGGAGGGAGGAGTGTCATTCTAAAATAAGACCAGGAAGAACATGTGCAGGAAGATTCTTGTGCTTATTCCATCATAAAAAGAAAAAAAAATGCCTGCTTTTGTTGAATCAATAATCCTAGAATAGTTTTTGTGTCTTAAGTAATAAAGTGATTATATGTGAGTTTTAATTCTACTAGAGAATTGAGAATGCAAATGTAGCAGCACATGCAATAGATTATTAGGCTGCTCATAAAGTAAAATGAAGCATGTATAAAATAAAAGTCTGTAGCATAATACTTTAACAGGCTTTTCAAACTTAATACAAATGTTTTTAGTCCACACCAAACATATTTAATGATAACTTGCAGGCCTCAGAGGAACCTCATATTTGACTTCAGCTGCTGCAAACCTGACCACATGGTCATGTTACTAATTCTTAAAATCTATGTATTCAAACAAGGTCATGTAAAAATCATTAAAATTACCATTGCTGTTGCAGGTTTGAGTGTCTTTAAGTAAGGTCTGGGGTTTTTTTTGTGTGTGTGTGTTTTTGTCATGTGGTGGGGTTTTGTTTCTGTGGCTTTTTTTTTGTTTTTGTTGGTTGGGTTTGTTTGAATTTATTTTTAAAATGTCCTCCCTACTTTACCTTGTCCCTTCCTTAAATGGTTGTCCTTCAGTTTTTTGCGTCTTATTTTGCTACTGACTATTGTCCTCTGACAGAGCATATTATGTTGTATGGAGTGGACCAGAACGCAGCCCATGGAGATGAGCAGTGGTCCTCTGCACAGCCTTAGATTTCTGTTCTGGTAGTGGCATGGTTGCAGCGGTCTTAAAGGATTCCTTACAAGTTAGGTCCTTGAGCTTATCTGCAAGATGGTGCCTTAAGTTTTTTTTCTCACTGAAGAATCTATAAAACTGGCAGCCTTCAAAGGGGCCCAGTTTAATTCAAGGTGCTTTGAACCTGTGTTGTTTTCTTACAGCGGTGCTCAGCACTGGAGAGGTTCATCACTGAGGTGCAGTGAGCTGCAGGCAGTGCTCTTGTCAGCGTGTGGTAGCATCCCTCTGCCAACTTCATGGTTTACTTTCTGCTGTATCTTTCCTGCTGTATTTACAGTCCTGGTAAATATTACCAAAAAAAGTTGTCTTGGATCATGTCAAAGCAAAAACTCTTGTAGGTAAATACATTAAATATGCCCTCTTTTTGAATGGGAAACGGAGAGTCAATTTTTTATTACATGACCGAGATATTGATAGTCTATGGCTACTTTAGAGGCAGTTTAACACAGTTCATGCATATGCCTTCTAACTCTGGTATACTATATGAATATATTCCTATTAAGTTTTTTCTTTACCATGCATCTAAAAGTAACCAAAGTACTGTATAACTGGTTTGGTTCTGTGCATTTAAATGCCTTGATAACATTGTTGCCTTCTAATTAATCTAGAATGAAAGAGTTTCAATTAATAGTCCTAAAATATTATGAAAATAGTTTGTGCTAAAAAATGCATTTTAAAGCAACATTCCTCCATTTTTAAAGCATCAATAAATATGTATCTCCCCTGCAAGAGCTCTTTGGAATTAGATTTCCAGCTCAGCCTATTCTACTCTTTTTTATTTTCCTTAAATATACTTCAGTCTTTCTGAAAATGTTCCTCTTGTGCAGCCAACCAGGGTAACCTTAGCTACCTCTTGTTTAATTCTGTATTTCACTGTGTTATGGAAATACTGTATGTATCAGGTATCCACCAAGCAGTCTAAATCAATAACTGAGATATTAAATATATCACAAACATCATTCTCAGCATTAGTGACATACAGGCGTTGTCATGCTGTGTGCCTAAAATAGAATGTGGTATAGAGAGTATGGAATGTGTAGGACCATGACGTTATCTTTAATTATAGACTTCAATATTACTTATGGTTTGCATTTGTTTCTCAATTTTAAATCTACAGTATCATTTTCAGCTTTTTGAATGTGAGATATTTATATCCTGAAGTTTTTTTGCTTTGAAAATATTTGCATTTATTCCCTTTTCTGTGTGCATGGAGATTCTTTGTCCACTTGTGTTCATTGATACTAAAACAACATGATGTCAAATGTAATCTTTGGGGTCAAGGTTAAAATTTAACTGTCTTCCATCTGATTTGTCACCTTTTACTTGAATTCACACTTGCTACATGACTTCAGTGATTAAATAAAATCTAACATTCTTTCTAGGGACTTTGATACATGTGGACAGATGGGGTGAGTTAAGCTGCATGGTTTTGTTGTGGTTTTAGCTACTCTTTTAATTGCAGTGTAATAAAAGGTTAATGTTTGAGACTCTTTGGCTGTTGGTGGACAAAGATAAGAAAGTAGATTGCCTGAAAATCAAAAAAATACTCTTGAATAGAAAGAATTGTAGAAAAATCTTATTCTGGCTTTCAGCAAATGTTCCAGAGAAGAAACTAATATTTATTTACTGTGCATACAAGACTTTTTATCTTTAAATACTCTAGATGATTTCAGAATAGATACTATAATGTTTCTTCTTTTTATCTGCTTTCTTAGATAGAAGCTCTCCTTCGCTTTCCTAAAAACTTCACAGTGATAATTATCCTTTTTTTTTTTTTAATAAGAAAAGATCTGTTGTGTACAAGCAGTAGCATCGATTCTGCTGTTGCTGCTGGTTTGTACTGTTTTTCAAATGTGTTTGCTGGATTAGCATGAGAGCTCTCTATTACACTTCCTTGCAGACCTTTGTGTGAAGACTCTTGTCTGAATATGGCTATTCCTTACATGTGGGTCAGCATCTTGGAAACATAAGTTAGCCAGAAATAGAAGGAATAAATCAGAATCTAGTTTAATTTGTGCCGTGGGGAAATGTTTGTAGAATTCCCTAGTGATAGCTGTAAGAATGACATTTGGTTTACTTATCCCATATCCTCATTTTCTGCATTGGGTACTTTTCACTTACTAAACTTTGTTACATTGTAGTGTTGTCTATTTTTTGGTTTACTACAGTTCTTATAATAACTAGGCTTAATTTTGTTTGAGTAATATTCCAGAAAGACACTAGCTAAAATGATCATCAAAGATAAATGACAGATATGGAGTCTATAAAAAGCATTTATAGCAGATGGGACTCATAAATATTGTCTTATCAGCACCTATAACTTCCCTGCTTCTTTACCAGATCAGCGGAGAAACTTCTTCGTCTGCCTCCAAAAACTGCAGAGACTAACTCTAGCACAATGAAATATTTACATGAAATTAAGAAAATCAGTGTTTCCAGATATAATTTTCTTTCTTAATCTTTCTCTTTTTTTTTAAAGTAGGCATTTTCTTTTATAATGCCTGTTATTGGAAATACTGCAATATTACATTAATAATCTATTAAATTATAATGCAAAATTAAAATAAATCAAATTGCATACAATGTTATATACACATTTATAATGTATATATATACTTTATTATATTGGTAAGCTTATAATAATATGCACATGCATAATATATCCTTAAAATACAGACTGTGTTAAAAAATAAATATAATACTGTGTTAATAAGGAAGATATGGAATTTATTTTGAAGGTTTCTAATCTAAATTGTCAGATATGCCCAGAATTCAAAGGATGAATTTTGCCTGAAGTTCTATCTAAGGCTCCTTCTGGTGACCCTGTAAGAGTCAGACGGCTATGTGCTGCCAAGTCAGGCCAGGCTTTGAACTTGACTGCATGCACACGTTGATGTGAAATCTTGCCAAGGAGAAAAGTGGAAAGTTCCATGCCCTCCTATTGCTCACTGTGGTGAAAATGACTTGGTAATTGCATTATATTCTCTCACAAAGTTGCCAAAATATACTTTATTTTTCAGTTCAGAAGTCTTAATGTATTAATGACATTATTTGGTGGTCTGCTTCTCCTTTTCTAAAATTTCAAAAATTAGAAGCCACTAGAGCTTAATGTCATAAATGACAGTAGAGCCGGTCCGGGGCTTCAGCACAGCTTCTGTATTTGTTCTCTCTAGGTTTGTTTTTGAAGCAGCTGTGGACTTGTCTGGTAATTTGGTGTTAAAAAGCACCAATTGAAATGCAAAACCAAAATAATACTTAGCATGAAAACTACTTTTACTTTATAACCATAAATTGTTTAAACGCATAGTGACAGTGGTCTCAGTAGCCTGGAACTGTCAGAGTGAAATATTTTCCCTTGCTCATTTACCTGAGGGGAAGGCATTAGTCTATGGTTCTTACTTAGGAATGCAGTCAAACTGATTGATAAAACATCTGGCACCCTTTTGTACTGAAAAATATGCTCGATGGTTTTAGGCATAAGGGAATACAGTAGTATCACTGCTGCATTGGAGAATAAGTAAAAAATGACAGGCTTCTGCTGAAGATGTGAAACAGCAGGAATAAACATTGTAATCTTCAAAAGACAAAAAAAAAGCATCGATTTAAAAACACTTTCTGAGAGAAATATATGCTTTTATTTAATGTAAAGCATTAATATAAAATCTGTATTTTTCAACAGGGAACAAATGAGGAGAATTGACTGATACTTAATGTAGTTGTTTGCGTTAGATGGACTTCTGGTTCTTAATGTGTAACTGTTTTTCATGAGATCCATCTCATGCAGTGAATGGTGTCAATTGTGTACGTGGGGTTTTTTGTTTGTTTGTTTGTGGGTTTTTTTGTTTGTGTTTTTTTGTTGTTGTTTGAGGTTTTTTTGTTTGGGGGGTGTGTGTTTTGTTTGTTTGCTTTGTTGTGCTTTTTTGTTGGTTTTGTTTGTTTAGTGTTTTTTGTTTTCTGTTTGTTGTTTTGGGGTTTTTTCAAGAGTTTTGGTATGAACATGTATAGGTCAGACACTTTCAGTGCCTTGGACAAGTGGAACCACCATCCCTGAAGGTATTTAAAAAATGTATAGATGTGGCACTACAGGACATGGTTTAGTGTTGCTGATAATATTTAGTAGACAGTTGGACTTGATTATCTAGAAGGTTATTTCCAACCTTTATGAGTCTACGATTCTAAGATCTGGTTTGTCTTCCTGAAATTTTTGTGGCACCCATGTAATTTAGAGAAAAACATATATATATATATATATATAAATAGTGCTGTTAGAGCAGCCACTTAGAAATGTGAACCTACTTTATTAAGTTTGCAGTCAGAGAAATGTAGTGAGAATCAGTTGAATGATGGAAATAGAGCTACTTAAACAATATGCAGATTCCGTTTGTTATGGCTCAGTTAGGTGAGCTCTGCAATGTGCAGGTGCTTTTCTTCTGCTGTGACTTATTTTATCTGAAATTATTTTTATCTTTCTTTCTGCCAGAGGTAGGTTTAGACTGGACATTAGGGAAAAATTTTTCACAGAAAGACCCATCAGACACTGGAATAGGCTGCCCAGGGATCCATCCCTGGATGTGTTTAAGGGTTGTTAGATGATGTGTTGATGGACATGGTTTAGGAGTGAACTTGGTAGAGTAGCGTTAATGGTTGGACTTGACAATACCAAGGGTCCTTTCCCACCTGAATGATTCTGTGATTCTATGATTATGTGGCAGTGCATGCTGCTTTTTTTTCTTTGCTTAAGTAACAATAGTTTTAAGCTCTGCAAACTCTTCATTTAATTTGGCTGTAGCCAGACCTTCCTGTATGGAAGCTTCTCAACAAAATCTTTAAATATGTTTGGATTAATTTATAATTGTTAAACATGCTCTATTTTGTGCTACACAGTTAAAATGACTATTTTAATTTGACATGCCAAGTAAATAAATTTTTGTATTATAGAAGAGCTGGAGCTTCTTTTTATAGCTTGGTGACTATTGGATGTATGTGTGTTCCTGCTGTAGTATTTCACCTTCTGTGAAAAAAAAATTGTTCATTCTTTCACCTAGGGTGATAGTTAAGCACTTTTGTAAAGAAATTTGTACTTGACTTTCTTGCACTTTCCTGAAAAGAGTACCAAAGGCCTAAAAGTCCTAAGTAAGAGCATTTAGGCTGTGATGTATGGGAAAGATTCAACATGGCAAACAAAAATGACAGTAACTCTTCTGTTTCTGGGTTTTTAAAAAAAGTCCATAAAAGCTTTAAATTTTCAACTTAGTTAAAGAAGCATCATGGACAAAAAAGGTGTCAAGTATATAAAACTACTTTTCCTAAATTGGTGTTTTCTTTTTTTTTTTTTTTTTTTCTGAACATGCTTGTTGTATGGAATATTCCTGCTCTATCTCCTGGAAAAACACGGTAGGAAATTGCTGACATACCTTTTTCCCAGCTGCTGTTAAATTTGGAAAACTTAAAATGTCATATTGCCAAATGGTGTTGAACTGTTATTCTGTAATTTTAAGAGTTATGTTTTTACTTCTTTTCAGCCTCAAAAGTGAAAAGCAGAAACAAAAATCTGAAGATGTCAGTGCACCAGAAATTTTGTATGTGTTGATGGAGCAGACTTTGTATAGCAATAAATACTGGATTCTTTATGTGAACACCTCTATAAAAATAATGCAGTGTCATCTGTTAATATGTCATCTGTTTACTCAGTGTGTATTGTGGGTACCTCATTTTACAATTTGTGATGAAGAGGTCCCTCAACAGTACTGCTTCCTGCAATGACAGTAATGTGATCAAGTTGCAGTCAGGAATAGTGATTTGTAGTCAGATGACTTAAACTCTTAAAGCCATATTTAATGTTCCACTATAGATAGCTTTTTCCTTGCACTGTATGCTCACTGCTCTGTGGCAGTGGTAGGAGGTACCACTTCCAATATTGCAGGGTACTCATACTGACAGCAGTCAGGGAATGATGATCCTGAGAGTCATCACATGACTGAATCCTTTGGGGGAAGAATTTGTGAGGCTGTAGTTGTGGGAGTAATGGGGCATCTTTCTTGCTTCTTGTCTCCTAATTGCTTGTTAATTAGGTCTTGGGGGGGTGGGTCTGGGAGCATTCCATGTAGGACTCCTTCCTCAGGGTAAACACTGCAGGATGAAATTATGCAGAGGGTCCTGAGTCATCTCTCCTTTGTGTAGCCTGACACTTGGGTCATTCTCCATCACTTCCAGGACCAGCAGATTCCCCATGTGGAACTGCTCTGTGCTGCTGTTTGCCAGCAGGAAGCAATGTTTGTTTCTACTCCTTCCGCTGCTGTAGCAGAAGGGCTGGGCTGGCCTTTGAAATCAGAGTTGGAAGGTAGTGGGTAATGGGAAGTAGACACAGTGGCTCTGGGCCAGACTGTGTAGGGATTAAATTCTGGATATGGTGTTAATATGATGGAATCATATCCTTCTTCAGGTTCAGTAGAGTGTATGTGATCATGTATCTCTACAAATTCATGCTATGTACATCTGCTTCTGGCCATCAGAAGTACCCAGATGATCTGACTAGACCACCACAAGTGGATTTAAAAGTTGCTTGTAATTCTTTAAAATGTGGTAGACTTCATGCATACAGTGTTCCTTGTCATCCTTAGGGAATGTCCGGGCTGTTATTTTGCCACTTCAGGCCTAGAGATTGTCAAGTTTCCCATCACTGTATACTTAAGGGACACTTCTAGTCCATTTAGTGTCCCTGTGAACATGTTTCACAAAACAAGGTTGATAGAGGCAATATCCTTTGTTAGACCAGTTGCTGTACCTGGGAAGATAACACAAGATTTTGGTCACCACACCAAGCTGTAGAATGTGTTTTCTCTGTCAGTAAACTTTGAATAGACGGCTAAGGAGTTACAGATGATGATCAGGTTATGTTGAGGTAACCATGAGACGATAGGGATGTACTTTTAATTGTGGATAGGTCCTAGAGGCCATAGTTTCAAGAGAGCAGAGTCTTTGAATAGTTTCATAAGAATTTGAAGTTAACATGCTAGCAGCGCTCATGCCTATACATCAACTGAATAATTTTTCATACTCAGATATTTTGCTGAATGTGAGACACTTCCCCCATAAGCTGTTCATAAAAACAGTAGTTCTGTTTTTGCAGTAAAAATGTCCTTTTAGGCCCTTCAATATTTCTTTTTAATATGATAGTTTTATAGTATGGGAAGCAGGGAAAGAGGAACTAGATCTGCTCTTCTCCAGAATTTGCTCTACTGTATTTTTGGAAGTGATGTATGTATAAGGCACTTGAGTAAAGCATCCTGTGTTAATTGTAGTTGTCTCCAAAAAATGTTATTTTATGCAATAAGTATACACAATAGCATAAATAATTTTTAATTTTTCATAAAATAAGTGTCCATGAAATGTCTGACATTGAAAGAAATTAAATAACTGTCATATATATTTATAAGTAATTTACCTACCACACAATCAACCTGTTAATGGTAAAACAATGCTTTGACAAGAGACTAAGTTGAACTTCATGGTAGGGTGATGTAGTGGTTGTAAGTGTTCAGAAATCATAAATGAAGCCTTAAAATTGTACTGGCTTAAAATGTAAGGTTTTTATCTAAGATCATGTGGATTCTTTTTATTGGTTTTGAACCTCTAGGCTTGAAACTTCTGAACTGTAAGGGCTAGAAGTTCTTCATTAAAAGCTGAGATACTTTCTCGGTATTATGAACAAAATGTGACTTTAAAGGTATGAAATGCTTTGCTAGCATCCATGATGAAACAAAGTGGCAGGGTCAGTGTATATAGACACTTTGTATACCCTTGACTTGAGAATGAAGAGTAGAGTCTTGCTGAGTTCTCTGGTGGCACTTGCTGAATCTCGAGATGAGAAACTTTACTGAGGTGCCAAGTTGCATTACTCACCAGAATGAAAAATAAACCTTTAATAATATAAAAAGGGCTGTAAAAGCTGATGATTGCTTTCATCTTGTGGAATTCCTAGTTATCCATTTCATATCCTGTTTCCTTTCCTTATAGTATAAGTTTTCTCCATATGGCTTATTTTCTTCATTTTTTGAGGGCACGTGACCTTCAGGTTCCTCCAGATGGAAAGGGGGAAAGGATCACTTCCCACACAGAGGAAACTTGAGAAAATTCTAAGGGTTTTTTGTTTGTTTGTTTTTTTAAAAAAAGGGGGAGGGGGGTGGAATTTTCATTACATGGAAATAATTTATCTACCACATACAACCTTGGACTATCCTTATTGGTTTTGTGGAGTGTCTTGTATGTGGAGGTAGTTGTTAATGACAGGGTCCTCATGCACTGCAGCAAAACAGATACGAGCATATGTTACCTGAGCCGTGGATTCTGAGTTGAGTTTTGTTGGAGGAATAAAAGCTCCCTTCTTTCTTTTGTTGGGGTGTAGTTCTGTAGTTCCTTTTTTTCCAGCTCTCCTCCTTACCAGCATGGGAATACTGTTCACTGTGTGCCAAGTTTGGTGTGTAATTTTAGTGGCCTTGTGTTAAAAGTAATAAGGCTCCACTTGAGCATAATGGTAACTATGCTAGGAAATCCTGGGCAATTGCATTTGAGTACTTTCCTGTAGTAGTACGTTTGCTAGACTACTGGCAGAGGTTTTGTCAAATAATTTTTTCCACTGAAAACAAAGCAGGTGGTTGTGGTCTACAACATAGCAGTATGTCTGTTTTGACAATATTAGGAAGATTTATACTGACTGAGACAAAAAGTGAGAGGAGGGGTCATTTTTTGGAGTGAGAGTCTGAAGGTTGAGAAATAAAATATTTAGGCTCAGATACATGATCCACATAGAGCACAACACAAAGCACACTCTGTATCTCATATCACAGGTGTCTTCTCAGCCAACGTATTAGGTGTTCTAAGATTATGATTTTTTTAAAGTTGAACAACAACAACAACAACAAACCAAAACTCAAATGTACTGAACTTTGATCTTTTCCTGCCTGTCCAGATACTTCAGGACTTAAAAATGGTCTTACATGAAGTCTATAGAAGGCAAATTATAAAAAGGCAAAGTTTTATGGAGAGTGTTTGTGTGTGTTTGTTTGTTTTGCTTTGCTTTGCTTTGCTTTTTTGTTTGTTTGTTTTGTTTATTTGGGGATTATTTTTTTGTTGTTTTGTTTGGGGATTTAAAGTACAAATAATTTGATTCTACTGTTTCTCTGCAATAAAAATATGATACTTTTAGGACCAGAGTAGACACATAATTTCAAAGGTACACTATTTCTCAGACAGATTTGGATATAAGTGAATATAGCAAATACAACTGAAAAAAAAGAACTTAATCTTGAAAGGAAATGTATCATCAGCTTTTCTCTATCATCTCAGTCTACCAAGAACTTCCTGAAGAAGGACTGAGTTTATTTCTGAGGCTTAGAGTCAAAATAATTGCTTTTATGAGCCAAAATAATTGGGTTTATGGTGCATTGAAAAGGTTCACGTAGCGATAACTTGGTATTCAAAGTACATTTAGTTTAGTGTAAGTCATGTAAGCAATTGTGTGAACTGTGTCATGAGTTTAATTTGCCTGTTTTAAAACCAGTTTTAGATTAGAATTGGAAACATAATGCAGTAGTTTACCACGTGCTAAAGAGGGTTTAAAATCCTCCATAATGGTATAGCCTGAAGTTTGTATCTCAGTTGCGTTAAAGATACAAAAGTTAAAAATAAAGGGGAGGAGGAAAGGCATATCTGTGGTGTCAGTGAGGCATGTGGTAAGCTGATGGCTAAAGGGAAGGTAACGGATCTGCTTGGATTCCAGCCAGCGGTGCTGGACCTGGGCATTCTGCCGAGGCACATTCCGGGGCATTAAGTGCAATCCCTTTCCCGAGCCTGCTGAGCCCTTCACATAATTCATCTTCCCTGCAGTGCACTTTGCCAGGGGCTGGTCATACCACTTGGGTAGTTTCATTGCCAGTGCAACGTTTTGGTAGTAACTTGTTCGATTCAGGGCAGCAGCATTTGACCTTCTGAACACCTAGACACAGGGAGCTCTGTTTGAATCTACTGTGCAGGCATTATCTTGCTGTTACTTTGAATGGTATTAGAATCTTGTTTTCTGCTCTGAATTTCTGGTTGTAAGCAACTTGTCTTAAGAAGATGGCTTCTTAATCTACATTTTAAAATTTTTAAATGCTATTGGTGTTAGCATGGAAAATTAAGTGGTGATAGGATTTGCTTTTAATCTCTGTCATGTTAGCAGCTTATTCAGATACTACAGCTGTTCGCTACCATATAGCAACATTGGAGAAAAAAAAATAAAATTATCCATTCTTGTGAACACAAAGAGGAAGAACAGAAGGAAAAAGGAATTTTCATCAGTGGAAGGCAGCTGTATATTTCAACAAGTAATCATGTGCTGCAGTAAAACTCACTTCCTGAAGGTGTCCACATTGAAAGTTTACATCTTTCAGCCTTTAAGAGGCTTCATTCCGATTTTCCCCACCAGCCTAATTTTCAACCTTTTCCCATTTTCTTGGCCATTTAAAAGTGAGGTGAATCATACAACTCCCTGTTATATCTCCTAGAGTAAAAAAACTTGGAAGACATTCAGAAATGTTTGCAGGGTTGGTCTTCTGCTCCTTCCTACGCTCAGAGAGATGGGTTACCTCAGATCTCCTGATGTGAAATGAAGTCCTCCAAGTTTGTCTTTGACTACCAGGATGTTTTTTGGCTGCTTGTTTTATGGATCAACCAGAGCAAGCCCGAATGTATAGACTGTAGCTTCGTATGTTTGATTGTGTGCAACCTATTTATAAAAAAGAAATGTTATAGAAACATTTAACAAAATATAGATGCTTAGAATATTACAGCTTTTAATATCAACTTTTTATGCTAATAGCTGTGATTACTTTGCACTGTTATTGAAAAGCTGTTTTGTAACAAGAAGTTTCAGGTGATGTCAAGATGGGCTGAGATTAAGGTAAAGATATTAATATGCCAGAGGTAACTGCAACCTGGACTTAATGTTGAGATGCTGTGCCTTGAAAGTAAAAAACAACCTACATTTCTAGCCCAAGTATTTATAGTCACTTTTTAAGAGCCTAATGGCCAAAATCCTTTTTTAAGATAGCTTGTTTTCTGACATGTTAATAGCCATTAAATCGTATGGGGAGATGTACTATTACATCCTAAGCTTGTTAAATTAATTTGTTGATTTACCTTTCTCTTCACCTGCCTTCTTAAGAAATTTTCCTGCTTTATGTGATACGTAGTATAATTTAGAGTTGTGGATGCAAAAAAACTAGGAACACTGGAGAGTGGAAAGCATATAGGAAAGGGTGGCATTTTCTTCTCTAGCATTGAGAACATAGTGCACTGATGTCTGTCCTCCATTCCCACAGCCTTGCTCAAAAAGACACCAAGGTCCAAAAAAACTTGTGTTTAATTTGATGCTGTCATTTAACATTCTTCTGCTTCTGTAACAAAGCTATTTACGTGTAGGACCTAAATAGCTGCTCACAGCTGCTGCTGGCTTATACCCTGATGATGCTTATAACTCCTCACCCTAACACTGGAGAAACTTCTTTTAAATTTAGTATTTTGATGAACGCTGTATATTTCTTGGTTAGAGCCCTTGTCTTACCCTGTTCATGTTTCATGCATTTAGGAGAAATGACATTAAGTTCACCTCTGTTAAATATGGGGAACCATAAGGATATGAGCAGACAAAGAGTTTTGAAGAACAAATAGATGTAATTTAGCAGTAGTAGTGTGAAATGGTATAAAATGCACCTTACACTAGGTAGTCTGTTGGGCAAATAAGAGAGCCCTGCTTCATTCTTGGCAAGTACCTTTGGTTCTGATAGGAGCCATTTTTTGTTGCTGCAGTTGAACTACTCTGTGCCAGCTGTTTAACTCTACTTTTCTACTAACCTTTACTGAGATTTCCCAAGCATTTGGAGTGTTGTATATCTAAAGAGAAACTAATATGAAGCTAAACCAAAGGTAGTAGTGTTTACATTGAGAGGAAAAAAATGTAACACAGAGAAACAGCTTGTCATCTTTCTCAACTGTTATCTATTCCTTCCATAATCCTATCAAAATGAAGATATGAAAATAAATATCTGAATGTTATGTTGGTGCTCTCTTCGGTAATATAAAGTGAGAAGATGGTCCACTGGAACTTCTACTGTTTTCTCTTCCCAGGTAATAATTTTCTGATTCTTTCTTCCAGTTAGGTTTTATGTTGCCTTCCTCTTGCCTTTAAAGAGCATCCTCAGCCACCTTCCTGCTTTAAATTTCCAGTCTCTCTTTGTGCATTTTGATTTAAAACAAGCATTTATTCAAGGAAGAATGAAGAGCAGTATCCTATCCTGAAACTAAAAAATAACTGCAAATGAGTTAGAGACAAAAGAATTGTTTTATTTCTATGGAAAGTAGTATAGCTTAGTATCACTCTGAAGAGCCAAAATACGTGCTTCAAATTGTCCATTCACAAGTAACCAAAGCAATTAACTTTTTAAAAAATACTTGCAACTAATTTGTAGAGATATTGATGAACCAACCATTATGTGTTTTACAGGTTGGAAACTATTCAGAACCATAAATTTCATCTTCTTTTATGATAGAATGAATAATGAGCACTTGTATATCTTAGTAAATAGGTGCAAATGTTAAATAGGCACAAAATATTAATGGGAGAAGAATCTTATTTTTTAAGAGAATGTATATAATTATTTTCAGTGTCTATACGAAGTAACTGTTTAGTTGCTTTCTGTAACGTGTTTGGGGTTTTTAGCTACTGTATTAATAAAGAGAGCTTGGGCTTCTCTCAGCAGGAGCTTTAATGACTATCTTGAAGCCATATTTTTTTAAAGGAATTAATATTTAGACGTAACCTTAGCTATGGGAGTAATTAAAAGGTTCAGAGTAATTAATGAATAAAATTGCAATTTGCATTGCCTAATATCAGCTTTTAAAGCTTTCTTTAAAGGTTTTTTCTAATTAAAATGCTAAATTGGTTTTATTTAATGAACAGGATATGGAAAAATATTACTGTAATTTCTTTGTAGGCTTCATTTGATTTAATACTTCATTGAAATCAAGCCTGGATTAATAATTTACTCTATTCTCTAAGCAGATACACTCAGGGTTCAAAAAATCATTTGGCATTGCTTATATTAAAACCTCTTAAATTTTATTTTGTGATTGGAGTTGCTTGGCTTTATAAGAAATAAATCTTTCCCCTTTTAGTGGATAGTGGTGTCGATCAGGGGAAGGAGGGAGAGATGGGCTTTTAAATGGGCTTCTGAGTCCAGATTTATGCCAAAACCAGTTCCTCACGAGGGTAGAAAAAAGCCCTTTAACTGGGACATCAGATTTTTGCATCATGGCTGGCACGCTCTGTTGATGTTCAAATTGGACTAATCTGATAAAATTCATACATGAAAAAAAAAATAGAAGCAGAACAGATATTAGAAGCATGCCCATTGTAACTTACTTTCTGTAGGCTGATATTCCTCCAAATTCATAATTGTACATAGGAAGTTCCTTTCTGGTCTTCCAAATCATTATAAACAATGGACATTGCTCATGAATGTGGGAGTGACATCCCAAACCTTCTGATCTCTGGTGTTAAATCTTTTGAAGTGGAAGAAATAATAGCCTAGAAAAACTTGATTGAAGATTACTGCAAGGAAAATGGATTTAATAAGTGGTTGCTTAATTGACATGTGATCTGTAGGGTTAGAGATGCCAGGCAGCAAAACTAGAGTGAAAGAGCTGGGTTAAACTTTATGTAAATAATACTTTCAGGTGTGATTATACATATAGATTGTCATATAAAGCCTGAGTAGAGACCATAAGAATTGGTACTTCGTAATTATCTGTAAATTGCTTGTGCTACTGCTCAGCCCAGCTAATTGTTTTCCTTTCTATACTTTCTTCTAATCAAAGAGGAAACAAAGTTATGACCCAACTTAGTAGTGGCCAGCATTGTGTAGCAAGAGCTGTCATGCTCACTGGTGTTTCACCAGTGAAGCAAGTTTTGTGCTACCCGAGTGGGGTGCTTTTAGTTATAAGGCAGTTACGCTCCTTGAATGCTGCTGTGCATGGTAGAGAGTCTTCAGTGTTTATTTTGGGATACCTCTTTCCCATCCCTAATGGGGTGTTGACCATTTGAAGGTGCTTCATTTGTAAAAGGCTTTTCATTTCTATGTATAAGTGAATTACCAGGGGAAGGCTTCCATCTCTTAAGTATTATCATGCTTCTGAAAATAATTGGTGAGTTTCTACTATGTCATTCATGTTTTTATCTCAAGGATAAAATGAAAGTTCTTGCTTTTCTTGAATTGCTCTGTCCATATGTGTCTGTACTTGATGCCTGCATCTTAGAAAGGATAAGGCTTGATGAGTACTAGCATTTTATTAGCATTGTTATGTGATGTGATGGCATGTAGCAGTTGTGAGAGAAGATACTGTTCCCTGACACATTAATCCGACTATTCACATTGTCTTCATTACTTATCATTAATCTTCCATGTCATACTTTTTTCATATCTTTTGCCTGTGATCATTCCTTACTTGGAGTCCATATTTAAGTATACAGACCATGGAATCGGTGAGCAGTGTGGTGCCCAGAGAGGACTGATGAAGTGCTCTTGGTTCTTGATCAGGGTTTTCATCTTAATCATTTGATTGTTTTTTCAGACCACACAGTCAAATTCTATTTCCTAGTTTTTCACATAAAATCACAAGTAATTGCAGGCTTTCCAGACATGACCTATAAAATTATTTACGAAAGTACAAGTGATTCTTATCTAGATTCATGTGTATTTAAAAATCGAATACATCGGGTTTTATAATCACTTGTTCTACTTCACTCACCTAGCAGCAGTTAATAGGTTTAATTAGAATCTGGAAAGTGATTTATCATTTTTTTTAAGCCTGTTCATCATCCATGCAAAACCACTAGGAGGTGGAAAAAGTAATTTTTATAAAGTGCTTATGATTAAATATGGAAGAATTTAATATATCAATATCTGCATTGTATGATTAATACTGTGATTCTCTGTTTTTCCTTGGGTTTTCCTCTTAATGTGTTAGAAGACAATAAATTGTTTGCCGTGAAATAGTGCTTTTATGAAAATACTAATTTTCATGGTAGCACATGCCTTTTTCAGTACCTTTAAATAATGGTGTAGATTGTTTTCTTAAGCTGTTAGTAACATAAGTAATTTAAATAAAGATTAATATGTAGGTGGTTTCATTATAATTATGGATAAAATTAGAGTGCTTTAGACAGGAATGGCAGAGAGACGGCCAAAATTAGTGTTGCATGGTGTTCCAAAGGACAAGCAGCAGCACTGGGTGTGAGAAAGACAAATAGGGATTGTGTTGTGGAATTCAGAGGTGTGAGGTAGTGTTTCTGGGATGTGTTGGGATTGCATTTTTTAATGCAAGTGCTTTTACTCCTAGTTTTACTCTTAAGAAGCAGTTCCAGTCATTCATATCTTTTTCTCATTGACAAAAAAGACCTCTAAAAAAAACCAGCTCTAAAAATCAGATGCAGATATTTCAGCGGGCTTAACCAAGTTCTTTGATGCTAAAAGCAATTATTTAATTTTGCTGGTAGCATTTCTAGGTATTTATAATATTTTGTAGATGTAACTTAATACATAGATAATTCAAATATATAAATATTTCCTGTTGTAGAAATTTAGAAACTTGTTAGTGGTGAAGTACCAGTGGCAAATACCCTTGATTAGTAAGCTGAAAGCAAGCTGTGGAACAGACCAAAATGTAAATGGTATGGATAATAAAATAATAGCAGTCTTGAGGTCTGTAATTCTTTCATGGATTAGATACGTGATATTTTGCTGGCGTTAAGTTCAAAAACCTGTTCCTTTACTATTTGTAATTTGATTTCAGTCATGAATAGACTTGTTGACAACTATTACTACAAGTCTGCCTTTGCAAGGGATGAGTGCCCTGCTCTGTAGCAATAAAGTTATCAAAATACCAGCTGCAAGAACTATTTTTCAGTTCTATTAATATGTAAGCATTAGAAAATGGGAGAGTCGCAGTTTGAGTGGCAGTGTGCAGATATGCTTCATTTCTCATAGTAATTGCTTGGCTGCACAATTATGCCATTTTCATTAGAATTCTGCTCTATCTTCTATATGTTTATTAAATATCAATATTAAAATTACTTTTTCAAGTTAACTATTAGGTAAAGGGTCCTGCCTAACAAGTCCCAAGCTGTGGTTAGAGCCTACTGTGTATTCAACTCTCTTGTTAGTAACTTGACAATACATGTTCTGCAGTTTTGTCATCCAGGAAGTGTTAGTGTATTTGACAGAGTGAAACTCATGGTATATATCAGCCAATGCCATTTTGTAAAAGGCAATAGAAGAACTCTTGAGTCAACATCAAATAAATTAAAATATTTGCTGATAAACTTTTGAAAGTTGTAATGTTACCATTAGGAGAAAGCTGCGATTTTTCTTGTCTCCTGTCACACACATACTTTAAGGGTATCCTGATAAATGGGTTCACTTTCTTTGGCTTTCTGCTCCATGGACTTAAAGTTTAACCTTTCCTCTGAGCACATCAGTCCAGTCTATTTTGCTTTATTGCTAAACTGGGAGACATGTCCAATCTAATGATTTCCTTCTTGGCATTTCCAAATGAATTGGTTTTGGTAATTAGTAGAAGTTAATATTCTCATTTTGAGGCTGCAGCTTTTAAAAGTTTACTGATTCTTTTGATCATAGATTCAAAGGTAGGAACA
>JANHFX010004362.1:23811-38588 GCA_027560015.1 Chloroceryle amazona
GTTAATATTCTCATTTTGAGGCTGCAGCTTTTAAAAGTTTACTGATTCTTTTGATCATAGATTCAAAGGTAGGAACACTGTTTCTGTCATGTTGCTGTTTGGTTTATTTGTTCTGTATCTAGAAGTTAACTCATTCCTGTAATTGTCTTTGTGACTCTGTGTTCACATTTTTAAGATGTTGAAGGATTGTGAGAACTGTGTACAGTATTCAAAAATGTTGATACTAGTGGCACGGTGATTTTCTTCTTTACTATTTCATAATGTCTTGATGACCTAGCCTTAGATTTGTTGTTTTGATCACTGGGATTTTAGCTATGTATTCAGAGAATGATGTTTGATAATGCCATTATTCTTCCCCAACTAGTAATAGAACTGTTATCATTCATCACATGTAATTGTGTAACTTCTTTTTCTATGTGCTATCTTTTGCATTTCTGTGGAATTTTATCCTTCAGTTGTTTACACCTTTTGATCAGAATTATTTTTGATTACACCAAATAATGTTGTATAATTAATAAGCCTTTGACTTTTTTAAAGTAGCTTTCTAGAACTTGGATGTACCGAACCACATTGACCCTTTAGGAACTCTACTGGCAAAAATCTCTCATGAAAACTGTTTATTTCTGCTCTTGTTTTGCTTTAACAAGTTATTTATTTCCATGAGGACCTTCCCTTTTGTCCTGTGTTAGCACAGTTTGCTGAGGAGATTCCTCACCTTCTGTTAGGTAGCTTGTCCAAACTTCTTGAAAACTCACATCTGTCACTAAAATCACACTTAGCAGCTGTTGACTACTAGTAGTATCTGGCGGATTGATTGACTTCCCTCTACAAAAGTTGTTGACTCTTCCCTAATAAGAGTCTTGCTATTTTTGTTATAGTTTAAACTGTTCACTTTGGTGCAGGCCTGAACTATATGTACCAAAATTCCCTGACTGTTCCCAGAGAGCTAACTTTTTGTTTAAATGATGCAGTATTTGACTCTGTCTTACTGAGTAGTTTCAGGGAATAAATTTCACCATGCAGTTATTAGATCATTGGTTTCATATTTTACTTTGTCTGGAAATTTCAGGTAAATACTTTCTGATCCTGATGACTTGTTGTTAATGGCTTTATCTAGATTATCTGCTGATGATGGCTGCTTAAAATGCTTTCTCTGTTCTACCCTTCTGGAGAAAGACTGTTGGCAGAAACTTCCATCAGTTCTTTTCTGGTAACTTTTCTGGTACTTTTGTTTGAGCTCTTCCTTTGTATCACAATCACATATTTACCCTACTGATTCTTTCATATCTTCATGCTTGTTCTTGGAACAGATTTTAATTGTGATTTAAGAGGGTTATTAGAAAGTTGGTTTAAAAAATTATTTTTTGCTCTGCTTTTTTACAGTTTTTATTTAACTGGCTAAAGTTTATGGGCTTCAGTTCAGGAGCAACATCCACTTTTTACAATAGGCTTTTTTTACCTAAGCCCATCCTTCTCCAATGTCGTTTTTAATCAGACTGGCTTTTCTGAGGCTTTTTTGTTATTTTTACTTCCTTGTTTTCCGTAAGTGATGTGTATTTACTGTAAGCTTCTAATCATTTTGCATATGATGCCTGCCACATGCAAGCATGTACATTTCAAGGTGCTTCTAACTTTATAACAATGGATATATTTTTTTGTTATTCCTAAGCGGTTTAACATATTTACTCTTTGATTCAATATGTAACTGTCTTTCTGAACTGTTGCTCTTGCATCAAATTCACTTCTACTTTTTATAACAGCTTGCAGAAGGAATAATTTATGTTGTGTAAAATACTACAGTTCTCACAGTCAGGATAAATTTATGTATCTAACAGTGGGAGATCTCAATTTACAGAGTAGTTGCTTTTCTGCTTTCATAACTTCTGCAGTTTTTGATAGTTTCTACTATTATGTTAACTCTTTGTCACATGGTTTATAGTACAGCTCTTAATTTTATGCTCGGAGGATGCTGTGCTTACAAACCTGTTGGCTTTCCTATGGATTTGTGGATAAGGGGAGAACAGTTGAATCTACCTCAACATTTTGTGAGGTCTTCATCACTGTCTCTCACAGTATTCTTGCCTGCAAGTTAAGATACTACAGTCTGGATGGGTGGATAAGATGAGTGAAAAAATGGTTGAATGATCAGGCTCAGAGGGTGATGATTAATAAGTCATACTTGACCTGGAGGCCAGTGAAAGTGGAGTACTGTCGAGGTCTGTCCCGAGACCTGTCCCGTTTAATATCTTTACCAATGAATCAGAGGAGGTGACAGGGTTCACTTGTCAAGTTTGCAGACACCACCAAATTGAGGGGTAGCAGTTGATACACAGAGCTGCCATTTGGAGAGACCTAGTTAGGCTGGAGGAAGGTGACAAGAGGAACCTGATGAAATTCTAAAAGCAAATGCAAAGTTCTACATCTGCAAAAGAAGAATTCCTTGAAGCAGTACTGTCCAAGGACCAGCTCTATTGAAAGGGATGTAAGGGTTTTCATGGAGAGCGACTTGAATGTAACTGTCTGCAAAGAGGGTGAAGTATCCTGGGCTATATTAACAGTAGATTGAAGGAATGAAAAGGATTATCCCCCCTAACTTGGCATTCTTTAGACCGTATCTAGAACACCACTTCCTGTCTTGGACTCTCCAGTACAAGAAAGGCTTTGACAAGCTGGAGTGAGTTCAGTGAAGAGTGCCAAGATAGTTGGGGTCTGAAACACTTGCTGTGTGAAGAGGGGCTGAGGGATCTGGGCTTGTTATACCTGGAGAAGCAGCAGTTTGAGGAGGACTTAATAGCATCCTTCTGTTGCCTAGGAGGAGGTCATCAAGAAGATAGAGCCAGCTTGTTCACAATGGTGAGTTGTGGAGAAGACAAGACACAGTAGGCATAAATGGGAAGAGAGGTTCTAGCTTAAAAAATAAATAAATGTAGCAATAATGGTGGAAGTGCACAGTGGGCATTTATGGCTCTTGCATTAATGTTAACTTTTTTGGCTCCTTTAACTTTGAGCAAGTTGACATGGTAATTCTAACATTTCTTTAAC
Organism: Chloroceryle amazona; assembly: GCA_027560015.1. NCBI lineage: Eukaryota > Metazoa > Chordata > Aves > Coraciiformes > Cerylidae > Chloroceryle > Chloroceryle amazona. The sequence goes on from JANHFX010004362.1 coordinate 26,854, forward strand.
ATTGTATTTTCTAAAATAAAAGGAACAAGTACTGAAAAAAAGATAGGAATGTTTTGGGCTGCTGCTATCGCAATTAGATGGTGTTCCCATTCCACTTGGGTTAGAATGCTGTTCAAGATGTAGTCTAATAGTCTTGTTGGATTGTGGCCCTGTGGTTTTTTGGGTTTGTTTTTTCCAACTTACCTGTCTTGATGCAGAGTAATAACATTTAGAATTACGGAATCCACAGGCAGTCATTATTTCAGCATTCATGTTCCAGCTATTCAGAAAACAGATTTAGAGAGTACAGTACGTGAAAACAAAATGTTAACAGAAAATAGGTATAGGTAAAAACAATTCCTTTCAGGCACTTCCAGACTTGCAAAAGAGTAAGCATAAATGGAGAGATGAAAAATATCATTAGATCTCAGTAAGTAACTTGGAGACATAAAATACACAGGTGCCCTACCTTTTTTTTTGTTGTGGAAAGGACATAATATTTAATCTTTCATTTAATACAGAAATTTATCTAGACTGTTAGTAAAAATTTGCTGTTCTGAACTGTTCTCAACTTGTAGAGGCAGTATTATTTCCTCCATTATATCCTCATATTTTTCAATTAGGATTTGGTACTATGTGATAGAGCCTCCTGAGGAAGCTTTCTTAACCTCTGATTATAGTTGCACTAGATTGTAGCCCTCACTTTTTTATTTTAAATTTAAGAAGAAAGGTGGGTTATTTTTGGTTGACTTAACAAAAGTCTATAACCTGAAATTCTTTGTAAGACACATTTTGGTGATTGATAATTTTAAGGAAGTGACTCATATAACTTAAGTATACCAGAGTTCTTTTTAATTTGTGCTCTGCTACCCGAACTCCCTCACATTTCTGATTTTACAGTTGAGTAGCAATTCTTTTTTCATAAAACCGTCAAAACAGCCATACAGCTTCAGCCAAGGAAGAACAGAGGAGTTGGGCAAGTTTATGTGGCACTTTTTCTAGTATGCTGGCCTCTCGAGGTTTGACAGCCTAAGGAGAAACTGTCTTTGGCCCAGGATTTATTAGCTTTCAGTGGTTTGGGTTTTTTTGTTTTTTTGATGAACAGCTCCAGATTTCACTTGAACTTTTAGTGTTACTGCATAAAATGGCAGCATTTAACAGATGGTTATGTTGTGAACTATCTCATATTGGGTTTGAGCAGTTAGTACTCAAGACAGCTACCTCTTTTTAATGTTTCAGATATAGGTCAAAATAGAAGCTAGAAAGGCACTTCAGCGTTTTATCCAAATTCTATATCTGCTATTGAATACAATGAAAAGTATCTCAAGTGTATAATTGACAAGTATAAAGTTAAATTAAAAGCTTCCTTGTAACAGGAATGTTATCTTTCATCATGAATCCTTTTTGTAATAACTAGTGGAATTATCAATACAGAAATCTTTCAGAAATCTCATACAACTCATTGCAGAAATATGTCACAGCAGGTATTTATGCAGCATTCCTTTCTGCTTGTGAATATACTTGTTCCATACACAGTGGCTGAGCATAATGATGTGCTTAGTCATCTGATCTTCAGCAATTTTCTCAGAGCAAGATATAACTCAGATTGCCATTGCAAGACAAGGTCATTTCTTGTGTTCTTTACACAACATAGAGAAACTGATGGATTTCATGAGGCTGGTCTATACTGTGATCACAAAATTGCAGACTAATCAAGAAGTGGAGAAGCAAAGTTTAATCTGACTCGCTGGCAGCCCAGAATTAGTAGCATGTTTATCACCACAACATAACCTTCCAAGGCATAACTTGTGAAGGGAAGGAAATACACACAAATTTACATCTCTAAGACTGTGCATTGTTCTGTGTATTTTTTTCTTCCATTTAATTAGGCTAGATTTTTTTTCTTCTTTTTTGTCAGTGGTGCCTAAAGGCAGGCTGTTGCTTGCATAGTTTTGTTGAATGTCAAAGCTATAAGGCTGCTGCTGCTACGTTACAGTTTGTTGGTGAATAAAACCCGAAGATCTTCAAAACTAGATATGTCTTGGGATGACTGTTCTGCTTTAATTAGGGAGGTCTTCTGATCAGAAGTGGGGAAAGGAGTCATAGCTCACTGTGAAGCAATCAGTTCTCGAGGAGTGCATGGCTGTGCTGCAGTAGTTCTGATCAGTTTGAGAATACTGTACCTTTTGTGGTTCCTGAGTAGTTGGTAGCATACAACTTTCATAATGTACCACTTCTCAATTCTGTTTAAATAGAGTAGTAAACAAAAGAATTTCATTTCCTACCTGTATGAAATTTTTTATTTAAAATCAGTCCTTGGGTACATTATTTAGCAATTTGTATTGTTGGTGACCATTAATGAACCTTTCTTTGCTCTTTTTTTTTATTTGTTTCTGGTTTTATATATGACTTACTTCCATCCTCTTTGGCTACTTTACATTAAGGTTATTTACACTGGATTTCAGATGGTTGTTTGGTTTGGTTTCTTTTTTTTATTGTACAGTTAGCCCTAGCTTGTGGGGAGCATGAGAAAATTTGTGTCTCTCAAACTCTCTTGTCCTTATTGCAGTCTGGTATTTTGGCTTATTTTTTGCCAAAATTATCTGAGTTGAAGAATCTGACTGAATTTATATTGCTGGTGAAGTTTATGACTCATGAGATTTCAGACATCTTTAGGGGCATTCTTTAACCATGAATGCCACCCACTACTTACGGATTCTCTTTGGTATCTGTCTTGTGCAGTACAATGTTCTGTTGCAGTTGTGGTTTTTATTTATAAATTTAAACTTCTGTGCTTAAAAATTTTATGGAAAAATGTGTATCAGTATTCATGTACTTCTGTACTAGTTTTCTATCTATATAGAATCTTACTGTTCACTTATTCCTATTACTCTCATTACTTTGGAAGTCTAATTATTTAATTTGCTCCATGTATATCCCTCAGGAACTGTCCTCTAACATTTCTGAATATCTCTTCTGGTATTTTGGCATACTTTGTTCCGCAATGACTTCTATTTTCTTCCACTTGTCTTCTCTTTCTAGTATTATTTGGTCTGATTTACTGCCTGCCTTTATAGCTCTTGGAGCTGTAATTGCTGTCAGAAATTCTGTGCTCCAGCAGTTCCCTCTCAACAACGACAATGGTTCAATCAAATTGGAGTGGATAACGTTAATAAATACACTTGTGTAAAACACTTGTTAGAAGTCAAAGAAAATACAGGCTAGGATCTTCAGTTAATATTTATGATCCTGAAGTACATTTAGTCTGTCAGTTATTGTGGTTGTTTTCCAGACCTTCATCTGTTGTGAACAGATGACTTAACAAAAGTAATGGTTCAAGGAAGTACATTTTCTTACACATTTGCTATTTTACTGGATGTATCTCTGGAGAAAATTATGGTAAGCTCAGAGTTTGGGATGTATAGTAATAGCAGTTTTATAGCAGTTAAAATATTTAAGTTGTCTGGTCCTACAGTGAAGTGTAGAAGACCATACAGATAAACTATACAGGGAGATCTGTCAGTGGTTTCTGTGGGATTGTGTGTTTGCTCAGAGGTATGTCACTGTTCTAAGCTTGAAATGTTCTCAAACACAAATTGTATGGGAGTAAGAGATTGCTTGAACAAAAGGGTGAAAAAATTACGCAATTTGCTTGTCTGTGTATGCCAAAGCAACATCCAGAGTCCATATAAAATTCAAGTGGTGTTTTGCCAAATGTCAGTTATAAAGAAATATTATCAATATAACCTCTCTTTTTCTGCACAATTTTTATTTCTAGTAGAATTTTACTTCTCTGTTTCAAGGAGTAGTTAGAAGGCAGGTAGGTATTTTCCATCATATGGAGGAAAAAAAAAACACAAAAAAGTAGTTAATACTATGTACTTCATAAGCTGCTTGTTGATAGTAGTGCTGTTAACAGAATGCTGTGTACAGCTGTTTATATAAAGCTCTTTGTCTAAGTATGCTTGTGTTTGTGCATGTACACAGGGAGTATCTGGCTGTCTTTAAGTCCTCAAAAATAACATAACAAAAATTTTTATCACCAAAAAAAAAAAATCCCTCACACATTGTTTATCACCAGTCATATGTGATGAGAAGAGAGGCATACTCCCAGGTAAGGTAGATCACAGCTTAAGGTGTCTGCCTGGGATGATTCCAGCTGCATCTGTTCAGCCTTTAGCCTGTCTGTGACGTAGTGCATCTAACAATTAGTATTAAGTACAGCAATCTGCTCATGCACATAAAGCTTGATGTGTCATGCTCCTGGTCAGCTAATGCGCATTAGCCTTCTACATCTGTAGGAATTTTAGCACTTCAGCCAGTATCAGTGATGATCTTTTCCAGTGTTACCTGTCTTCAGTTATTTCTGCAAGGCATGAAAGGGCAGAGCAAGGTATATATTGCCATCTTAAACACCTTGTTGGTTTTTCCTTACTTGTAGAGACTGAGAAAGCCATCTTCACTGCTCTTACAAGTATTGTCAGTTCACCTTTTTACTGTTGGTGATGCTCCCTCCCTAGTCTGAAACCTGCATCTTCTTGCTGTTTAGTCTTGTTATGTCTGTGGATTACACATGTCAAAACAAAGAAGCTTTAATATTTTTCTAGGTAAGAACAACACTGAAATAAATTGTTCTCTGATCTTTCTAGATGGGAGAAATAGATTCAACTGTAGATGTGTTTTACAAGAGTGAATCATTCTTGTAGCTCATCTTTGAACCTTATCTGCTGCCTTTTTTTATTTTGTTCCAGAACGATGCTCAGTGGTTTGTGGTTTCGTGAACTCAGGTGTAAAGGCAACATGATATCCATACTCCTAGTCAGGATTTTTCTTGTTTAATTCCCATTAGCAAAAAATCTTAAATTCCTAATGTTCAGCAAAATACCTGTAACAGGCCTTGAATGAAAATGTCAGATCCTGTCCAGGAAACTTCTGAATGTGAAATACAAAGAAGTGAATGGATCTAAAACTTAAAATCAAAAAGCTATGGTGTTTGTGCAGAATGAGAATAGTATACGTGGACACAAGATGGAAAAAAACGTATTGGGGGGGGGGTAGAAATCTCTTAGTCACCTATTGCAGTGATAGATGACACTGCAAAATTTCTGTTGAAGTGATGAAGCAAGTCTAGTGCAAGTGGAGGACACTGGTCAGTGACAGATGTTCTGGTGACTCTCTGTCCTTCTACATTTTAGAGAAGGAAGGTAAAGATACAGCAAAATCAGAAAATGTTTGGTGGTAATCATGAAAGTTTGTGTCTCTTCAGTTATTGGAAAGCAGCTGGAGGAAGATGAGTCTTCAATGGTTGTGTCCCAACTAAATGCCTGAGGCAAATTGCTTCTGGATTCTGGGACAGAAGGTGCAATATGAACTAAGAGCAAGGAAGAAGTTGGAAGTTTGAGAATTCATAGATATTTATTTGCCTGGTCTTTGTACAATGGAAGAAGAAGTAAAACAAATGAGAATATAGTTGTAAAGGAAGAGATGAGAGTAGGGCACAAATGGCAGAAGGCAAGGAAACTACAGAAGCAATAAGTAGGTAAGATTTACTTTACAGGCAGACTTTCTCTTCTGTGCTAATTTTGTTGAAAATGTGACGTAGTGCATCACATCTTCTCATCACATATGACTGGTGATAAACAATGTGTGAGGGATTTTATTTTTTTTTGGTGATAAAAATTTTTAATCATTTTTCACCATTCATCAACTGACAATTGCTCTCCCTACAGCCAAACTGTGTGAGCATTCTGCATGCTGCTTCAGGCAAAACTGACTACATTAGCACATATGACTGGTGATAAACAGTAATGAAGAGTGGAAAAGAGGGAAGGAAAATAGCCTTCTTTAGCTGAAACATCTGTTTGCAGAGTCGATGTCTGTGATCTTAATGAAAGGGCACTGTATCTGTTTCAAATGAGAGACCTGCAGTATCCATAGGTCTAAGCAAGAAAATAGACCTAGAACTACTGGATTAGATGAAGAAAGAGATGCTAATGGTACACAGTGAACTTATCCTTTGTGTATGAGGCACAAATTAGGGAGAAGGAAAGGGAATGGCAGAAAAAGTAGAACCATTTGGGAAGTAGATCTTTAGGAGCCTGTTAGCTGGGTAGGGTCCTTTGGGACCTCAAATTTAAAACCCTTCTGTAGCAGGTTAAGTGTATCCTATATAAATCAAATCACAAATTGCTCAACCTCCATTTTAACTTATTATGGCTTGTAGGGGTTTTTTTAATATCAAACAAGAAAGAGTAACTTCCAGGGAAGGGCTTCAAACTAAGGGAAAATGTAGGCACCTGAAAAAACAGAAGACTGGAGCAAGAACTTAATTACATAGAAGGTCAGAGGGAATGGTGAGACATGCTAGAAGTCAAGCAAATTAGCTCTATGAAAAGTATTTAAAGATTCTCCTGTCTGAAGACAAGGAAGAGGCTGATGTTAGATATTTATAATGTTGAAATCAAACACTTGGCTAAAATGCAGTGAAAATTTTTGTCCTAGTTGTAGATTAGGAAAACACAGTAAGATGTGATAGAAAAGTCAGAAGGTCTCTATTTGTATTAGCATCTTCAAAATGAAAGTAAAGTTTAGATCTTGATATACTCCTACCAAAACTGTCTGTATCTGAATGATCCTGCTACAGTCGTGTAAGGTCCTTACACTGGAAGTGGGAAACATGATGCTGGTGATTATAATCCCATTGGATTTGCCTCATCAGTTTATGATTTTCAGAAGATACTTAAGTGGAAAAACAGTCATTAAGAATATAGCTGCAGGTAAGACACTTGACACAAGGAACTTACCATGTTTAGATGACTTCAGTGCCATGTGGTATTTTTATAGTAGTTTTGTTGTGAGTACAGAGGCAAATAGACTGCTCCTTGGAAAAATTTTGGCTTCCAAATTATTTTTTTTATTTTTTGTTTGTTTGTTTGTTTTTGGTGTTGTTTTGTTTTGTTTTCCCAGTTGGTGCCTATGCAGGAAATATGAGAAGGAAGGAGAAAGCCGTATTAACTCATCTGGGGGCAGTGCTGCCAATATTTGCTACTTGATTTAACCAGATCACCTCTTAAATCATCTAATAGCAGCCTTATCTTTGAGAAATTGTGCAGTATGGATTAAATACTGGAGGACTGGAAGGGATAAATATACCAGTTGTCAAAGGGGGGAGAGGAGTGAAGACGACAAGAGTGTAATCATCTTAACATTGATGTCCAAAAAACAAAAAGGTTTTATTACTGTCTTTGTTTATGTGCAAAGTAATGAAGAGATTAATAATTTTCAGCATGGATTTATGAAGAATAAATAATGCCAAATTAGTTTAATTCCTCTCTGTTATAAAACAGTCGAACCTGTGAATAGAAACAAAGCGATAGTTGTCATATAGCTTGATTTTTGTTTAAAGGCTTTCAGAAATCTTTTGTGACATTTTCATAAATAAAGCAGAGAAATGTGATCTAGGAAAAACTGATGCACAGTAGTGCAAAATTGGTTGGATTGCTATTGATCTGTTGTCAATGAAGTGTTCTCAGAATGAAAAGGTATATTGAACAAGGTTTCTTTAGAGACCTGCTTGGAGTCTGATTCTTCTGTCTTTTTACGTAGTGAACTGAATGATAAAATAGAGAGTAATTTGAGTCGTTCTGCAGATGACACAAAACTGGGGAAGGATGTGCTGGAGAACAGGTTGCATTTCAGAATGATGTTGCAAAACTGGAAAAATAATCTGCAAACCAGTAGGTGAAATCCAGTGGGTTGGGAAGATGAAACACTTATTCATGGCAGTCCTTCAGAAAATAATTTGATTTTCTTTTCATTTGATGGAACTATACTGTATCAAAAGGTAGCCCTTCCTTTGGGATGTACAGATAGAAGTGTAGCCAGTAAAATGAGCAAAGTCAACTTCAGTCTTAATTCAGCATTATCGGAGTCTATGCTGGAACACAGTATTTCACTTAGGGAGTCACTTCAAGGAAGACTTGGAACCCTTTGAGGACAAACAAAGGCATCACAGGTTATCAGAAACATAGAAAACATCCCTTGGAGGAAGAATAAACCATTTCATTTGTTCAGTGTGCAGAAGAGACAGGAGAGTGTGGTTTTCGAATATGTAAACAGTTGTTACGGAAGAAATAATGGAATGATCTCTTGTGTCAGTGGTGAGAATTGAAGTAAAAAGTGTCCAAACTCAAACAAGAAAGACTCAAAGGAGATAGTACAGAAACCTTTCTAAATACCAGATTAACAAAGTAATAGAGCAGATTGCATGAGACGCTTTGAATTTCTATCGTTGCTAGGCTTTGCACATCTGGTTATAGATATGTGTAGCTGTAGTTTAAGCCACTTTTGAGAGTAAGGTGGAAGTGCTTTTATTTATTTATTTGTTTATTAAAAAAAAGTTTCCTTAACTTATATTTTTCTGAAAGTTTCTGACTGAATGACTGCCTGGAACAGAAGTTGAGGCAAGAGACCATCAGCACTTAAATTTACATGTCCCCCTGCTTGATTTCACCTTTGAGAAGGAAAGTGAGGAAACCATTTCTTAGAGGGTGGAAGGGAGGGGGTAGGAGGGAGAGGGAAAAAAAACAAACAACCCACACACACAAAACAACAACCAACCAAACAAAAAAAAACACATTGCTCCAAACTGTAGAAATATTCTTTCTTTAAGGAAGATTATTCATCATCTTAGATAGTCAAACTTTTCTATTGATTCAAATGATATATTTTATTCAAGAGAGATTTTATCTTGAAATATCTTTTTAATGGTGTATTAAGAATTTGAATTCTAGAAGTTGATATCTTCAGATTATTTTTAAACAATATATTTGTGTGTGTTTGTGTAATCATAACTTCCAAGTAAAAGCCTGTCCCTCTCCTTTCTCTGAATTGAATTTGGAAGGGATCTCTTCCACATGACTGTCAAGTTAACACTGATTTTACTTTCTCCACTTCTTCAAGGATGGTCATCTATGTGGTGGGGTTTTTTTGTAATCTCTATATACAGCAGAAGCCCGTATAGCTTAATTAAAAATTCATTGCCATTTTCTGTTTGACAAAAAGATAAACAATGTATTAGACTAAATTGTCCATTACACTTTTATGCAAGACAGTATAATTACATGAAAAATAGCCTCAACAGTAAGAATAAAATTGATCATAGGATAGTGCTAATGCATTTATATGCAATGAGAGCAGGTTTAATTATAGTACATTTAAGGTTGGTGTGCCAAAGGCAATAAATTTTACAACAACACACGAAAGTTTAATAAGCATGAAACATCATAAGAACAATGTAGACTAAACCTTCCTTGCATACGAAGCTGAAATGCAAAGAAGTTTATATTTATTGCCTCAGGTGAAGAAGTCTGTAGAAACAGATAAGTGATGACAAAGCTTTGATGTTAATAAACCCAAATGGAAGTCAAAAATCAAAGTGTGTAAACGGCTAGGTTATAAAAAGAAAGATGACAGAGTTATACCCTGTAATTAGGTGTAATTTGTGCTTTTGGCACAGCTATTTGTCCTGCATGAATGAGAGGTTGTCTTATGTTTTCTTGTCCCCGTATAATAGAATTGCAGTACAGGCACATCCCTCTTAAAACCTCCCGGGGTTGTTTTTTTCAAGAAGTATTTGAAAGCAGCATGTGTATTGATCTCCTCTTCTGTGAGTACTATAGTCCTTTTGCCCTTCCTAGTACTTGGAAATAATTGTAAATTGAGTGTTTATAAAACAAAGCTAGAAACAAAGTAATAATTGTACAAAAATGCAACCAAGTCACAAAAAGTCTCTACCTTGAGTATAAACCATAGCCTTAGATGTCATACAAGTAAATTACATCAAAACTAGAAAATTAATCATCCAATTAAATTATTTAATGAGTTGTTCTGTTTAGCAGCTGCATAATTGGCTGTCTCATCCATATTTTAAACTGTTGTAGGACAAATTGGTATTAATTAAATAATTTAATTTAATTGATTCCTGTCTTTGTTTTATGGTATGTCTGCATGAGACATTTTACAAACATCTCTTTCTGCTATGCACTGTTAAAAGAAATTTTTTTCTTCTGTTTCCTGTGTTGCAAAGAAACAGGAAAAGTCTGAAAAAGATTTAGGGAAAACTGCAGGTTTCACTAATGGCTATATAACTGTACAGGTATCAGTTTATAAACTGCCCTCTTTAAGAACAATTACTGTATTTTTAGAAATGCTAAACTCTCTGTGTCTTTATGAAATTGCCACACAGTTTGGTACATGTGTCTGGTTTTAATCCCTCTGATGTGAAGGTCACAGCTCTCATTTGGTGGGATGTGAAATATCCTGGAAGAGCACCTTTCAGGTAGCTGCATTACATGTTCAAGGTTGTAAACCCATGATACGCAATGCAAGAATTGACTGCTCCAACAGTGGCCAAGCCACTTTCTGAAGCTTATATTTCTCTTATACATGAAAATACATGAAGCAAAATGAAAAATTACTATGATTCCTTTTTATCTTGACCTAAATATACTCTTGCTTTGTTTTCAAAGTTCCCTTTTCCATTTGGAATTCAAGCCTGACATGTTCAGAAGTTCTCGTATGATTTCTGTGAATGCCACAGCGTGGTTGCATGTCAGTGTTTGCTGGTGGCATAAGGCAGCCCTCCACCTCCTGTGGGTATCCTTCTGTCTTCCAGTACATCCTTGAAAGGGTGTGCGCTTGTGCCACTGCACAGAAATCTACCCCTTTCTTTCCAGTTGTCTTTCTAGTTCATGAAGCCTTTTTCATTAATTCTACCTTGAAGAAAAAACTCCCTGGTGCAGAAAAGGGCATTCGGATGTTTTCTTTCCGGCTAGGTGGGAACAGGGAGGGGTGCAGTTTCTCTTCTGGGTGTCTGTGCTCACGCGAGAGTGAGGGATGCCTTCCTCCCACCCCAGTGTCACTCGTGACAGTGCTACCTGCCTCTCTTCCTCCTTTTGTCATCTCCCGCTCCAGAACTGCCATGGCTATATTAGGGAAAAGGATTTGGCACTCTGTAGCTGTTTCTGCCATTAAAGGAATAATCTTGTTATAAAACCAGTTATGTAAGTATTCCATTTCAGTGGTCATATTTTGGTAAGCTAAAAAGGTTGGCTAAAATTTCTGGAAGCTTTTCTAGGATATTATTTAAATAAAATTTTAAAAAGTAAATCCTCAAACAGTATTATTTCAACTTCTGTCTATGCTGTCAGTACTTTAAAATATTTCAGAAGTTTTAAGTGAAAAGTCCTAGTATATGCTACTGAAGTAAATTCATCTCCTCTGCCAAGATTGGGTGGGATTCAGTAGGACTCCAAACCCCTGTGTGAAGTGATGAGAGTAGAATTTTGTATAGAAATTCAATAAAGGTCCAGTGATTTAGCCATTATAAAAGTAGAAGCCTGTAGATGGTTTTTAAACTATTTTTCCTCATCACCATAGGATTCTGCAGTCTTAAAACTTTAAGAAAGAAAACTCTATGCCGTGCTTGTTCAACAAATGACAATGATGCACATTTTTCTGCCTTACCTGTAAAATCACTGTCTTTTAAATGTGTTCTGATCATTATTCAGTTTACCTTTTCTGATAAATGTGACATTGTTAGTAGGACATGTATGAGTATTCTTATATCACGTCAAAAGCTAGAAAATGCTGATACCTGGGAGAATTCTGTAAGTAGAATAGGGTAATGAGGGAACTGTCAGAAGAGCTTGCCAAGCCGCTCTCCATCATCTTCCAACAGTCCTGGCTCACTGGGG
>JANHFX010004363.1:0-11720 GCA_027560015.1 Chloroceryle amazona
GGGGTGAACCTGTGGCTGGGTGAGCGGGGAGGGCCGGGAAGGCGGGTGGTGCGGTCTGGTTAAAGCTGCGGTGTCCTCCGAGTGCAGGGGGCTGCTGTGGCCGGGAGGCGCCTTAAGCGGGGCGGGTGGCGGGAGCTGTGGCCGTTGGGCTTTGCTTTGGCTTTATGCTCATACTTTTCACTTAAAGCTACGGCAATTAAAAGCAGCTTTTTCTGCGGTGTTGTCTTGCATAGGGAGTCCCCTGCCCCCCCGTATGATGGCGGTGGTAAGCTCCAGGTGAGAGCTGCCTGCCTCTCCGTATCAGTGAGAGGGAGGGCTCGGAGCTGTTGCCAAACACGGGGCTGGGGAGCCGTAGAGAAGTCATCTCTTTAGCAGCTTCTTTTTCTGGGGGAAAGTTGTCTGTGCTGGTAAAGTAACTGGCACTGCTCGTGATACCCGAGTGCTACGGGTTGAGCTAAGAGAGGAGATGTTCTGTGCTCTCTTGCAGTGTGCAGGAAGCTGTTAACACTGTGGAGTACCAAACCAGAGGCACTAGATCTCTCTGTGTAGGATGGCTAGTGAGACCTCGATACTTTCCCAAACTCATAGTCTTCTCTGGGACTATGAGCCTACCGTGTGCACCAGTAATGCCTTCAGACATAAGGGTTTGTAGCTAAACTTCTATGAAATGGTGTGAGGTTTGGGTTTGTTCTCTCTTTAGGGGTCAGCTATGGTGTCTTTAGTGAGGTTTATTTAAAAAGTGTGCTGTGACGGAAGAAATGACAAGAATGGTTTTTTTCTCCTGTATGGACTTTCCAGAGTGATCTCATCACCTGAAGATGGCAACACTAATCTTTATTGATAAGGAGAATGGTGAAGTTGGTGCTGCTAAGAATCGGCTGAGACTCCCTTCGGGATCTTGTATGTATATGTTGTCCTAAACCAGTAAGGAATCAAGTGAAATGCCCAAACCCTGTTTTCCTATTCACTGTTTTGAACAGTAAAAGTTTTTTTGTCATATAACAACTTATCTAATTCTGCTAAGCTTATCAGTTCCTAGTAAAATAAGGATCGCTCTGTGCTTTTTTCATAGGTGGGGCTTATGCTCCTGAGTTACAAATGATGAACAGTGATTTTTATCACTATTATTTCTCATTTTCAAGCATATGCAGTTACACAAGCAAGCTTTGTGGCTTTTTTTTCTGCCCCCTCCAGCAAAAGTCCTCTCTGAAAGAACACAGGTTAAAACTCCACTTCCTAAAAAAGCAATCAGTAAATCTCCAGCAAAATCTCACTCTGTCAGAAAGGCTCTTGGAAATGTGAATAGAACTGAAGGAGTCACGAGCAAGATGGAAAAGACAAGACAGAAAAATCAGCCTTGCACTGCAAACAAAGTGAGTACGACACATACAGTGGAGGGTAAGAAATGCATAGCTTACTGCTGCTGTGGCTTAACCCTGGCAAGCAGCAAAGCACCCCTTGGGGGCTTGCTCGCTCCCCCCTCAGTGGGATGGGGGAGAAAATTGGAAAGGTAAAAGTGAGAGCTTGTGGGTTGAGATGAAGGCAACTTATTTTTTTTCCTTTAAAAATTTTAATTATCATCACTAGCTGATGGATGCTTTGCCAGTGCCAGACCAATGGCAGCCCTGGTAAGATTCCTCTCTAGTTTTTGTTGCTTAATGTGATTTCAGTGGTCTGGAACATCGCTGCGGTCAGCTGTGCTGGCACAATGGGTGACCTGTTTGGGGAAAGAAGGTGTGGAGGGAGCAGTGTTGGTGCAGTGCTGTGCTCCCCTTGGCGTTTGCAGCCCCAGTGTCCCTGGAGCTGGAGGTGCTGTGGCTCTCTGACCTCTAACCCTAATGGCAGCCTGGCCCTGAGGTACCCAGCACCGTGGGTGACCTGTTGGTGAAAGGAAGGTGTGGCAGGCACCCCAGACTTCTCGCTGGTGGGGGTGGAGAAGCAGAAAAGGCCTTGATGCTGTGTAAGCACTGCTCAGCAGTAGCTAGAAAAGCCGTGTTATCAACACTGTTTTCATCTTGAAGCCAAAACATGGCATCCTGTGAGCTACTAGGAAGAAAAACAACTCTATCCCAGGCAAAACCAGTACACCTACATAGGCACAAGGAGCACAGCAGCTTAGGGGGTATCTAATGCCAAAGAAGTGACACCAGAGAAAATAGTCAGACTTCATGTCTTATTTGCATGTTAAATAACAGGAGTTTATATTAAACCTAAATGTTCTAGGGCACTAATTTGTTGCCACTGTGCAGGGTACTGCACTACATAAACTCAGCTGAAGCATTTTCCCATCTCCAGCTTATTTGTGTTGAAGGTATTAGAATTCAGGCGTACCTGAGGAGTGCCTGGCAGGTGTTCTTGTCTGCAGAGCTGTACAAAGGTACTGCCGTGGCAAGTTACGCTAGCTCACGTCATGTGGCTCCTTGCTCTTTTTAAGATTGAGAAGACTACTGGATTAGAAAGTTGTGATGCAGTGGCTGAAGAAGACTGGCCAGAGAAAGAAAAAATGTTTCCTTTTGATCCTAGAGGTAAGAACAATTGGTGTAATTATTAACAGGAACATCTGGGCATCAGTGAGTGCTGATGTTGTTAGACTGGCCCAGCTGTGGTGGCAGACAAGCTAGCACTGCATTTCTTCAGACCTCTTAAACACAAGGGAGCTTTCTTCTGAAATACAATCTCATTCTTGCTTAAATATTTCTAACTGCAGTAGCTGTGTTCCAGATTTGTAGTAGACTGAGTCCTTTATTATGGTGGCAGGAAACAGTCCCAAATGTTTCATTTAATTCATTAAATGGCAACAAGGAGACAAGTATTCCAAGGAATACTTAAACAGTACTGAAGAGTTGACTCCTCTTAAGAGGAGTGTATGCCAAGATGGTGACTTTGAAATGAAGAGATTCCCCCTGCTGTAGAATATCCTCGAATCTTGTAGTGTATATAATACTTGAATATGATGATCTCCAGAGGTCTTGTCCAACCCCTAACATTCTGTGATTCTAGGAAGATGTAACTTCTGAAGCTGTTCTTAAAATCTGCAGTGGGCTGTGCCATCAGTCCTTCAGATTGTGTACTTGAACTGTCTAGTTCACCTGGAAATGCCTGCAAAAACTGCTGTCCCAAAGACTGCTTCAGTGTTGGTGAAACCTTGTTATGCTTGATGAAGTTGACTTGGCAATTTCCCCAATCACTGTACTAAAAGTTCCTGCAGCTACGTTACACAGTCTAGCCTTTTGCTAAGTATTAATAATGTAAGGGATTCTGGGGACAGCTAAGGTGTAACTGCAGATAAATACTCCATAAGAGGGGCTCTGCTGGACTGTGTTTGGGACCTGCTTCTGCTTTATTTAACCTAGAACTTGCATCTTCTCAGGGTGCTGCTGCTGTACACTGTTACTCAACTGCAATGTGTCTTTCTCAAACAGACTTTGAGAGTTTTGATCTTCCTGAAGAGCACAAAGTAAGCAATATCAACCTGCGTGGTGTTCCCCTCATGGTATTTGAAAGGACATATGACAAATGTGTGAACATGGTTCCTTCACCTGTGAAGATGGAGGAGATATCATGGGAGTCTAGTAAGTGAAAACTTGGCATAATTGTCAGTACCTAGAGCCCTCATTAGCAGTTGGAGAGGGAAGCTGGTTGGCTGCAGTATTGAGCTGCCACTGCTGTCCTTACTACCAGAAGAGTATACTGGTATCAAAGAGCTTTTGGTGTATTTAACTGGGCAACCCTACAGGAGTGGTCTCCTAAGTGATGTTGCTAACTGATTGTTAGGTGGACTTGGTTTATGCAATCAGAATTTACCTTCTCATGCAAGAGGCTTATGCTAATCCACTGGGAGACAGTTTATGTGAAAGAGTATACATTCTGGCTGTCATCAGAAACTGATTTGCTCTATTTCTGACTTTCAGACTTACTACAATCAACTGCTGACTTTCTTACTACCCTGGATGAGATCATTGACATGCCACCTCCGAATTATGACCTTTAATGCATATTCTGAAGCTTCTATTGAGTTGAAATTTCATGTTGTGTGTTTTAATAAAGGCTAATCTAACCTGTGTAAAACTGCCCCTGTCTATGTTCAGTAGACCCAAGATGTAGGTAGCAGAACAGTGCTTCGAGTCTCCTGACAAGCAATTAAAGCAGAGTTTGGATAAGCTTCTAAGCAAGACTAAAGCACTGTTGTGAGCTATATCCAGGCATTAGTACCTAATTATCATGACTACATAGTCTAGATTAAGAGGACCTCCCTTAACTATCCCTTAGCCAGTAAACCTGCAAGGGTTTAAAACTAGTCTGTGTACCTGGTGTAAGTACTAGCTCTAGTACTCTTCTGGCATTTCTCTGTTCTTGAACAGGTTTGCTCTTTGCTGTGGTTGTCTAAGATGGTGTATGTAGGATTGTTAGGCAGCTGTAGTGTTGTCTTGTAACTGTCACAGTTATAATGCAGCTCTTGTTGCTGGGTACCGTGTGCTCTGTGAGGAAGGGCTGGTGGAACCTCATCCTTCTAAGCCCACAGGTTCAAATAATATCCTGTTTTGCATTGTAATGGCCTCAAGTGCAATTCTTCATCACATAAGTTAGTTGTAGAGATGGTCAGCCTTAAGTTAAACAGCTTTCATTGTTCTGAGGCAGTGCTCTGATCCAGTTAGACTGAAAGCAGCTTGGGTTGCTGTAGCTTTTAGCTTGTCTTTATGAATCTCAATGCTATGTCCTGGTCATGTGCTGGGCTAGAAGGCCTTTTTGTTCTTCCATGATGCACCTGAGTGCAGAAGAGGAGCAAGTCCCATGTCAGGCTTGCTTACTCTTTGTACACTGGCACAGCAATGGCAAGTAGTGGCCAGACCAGCTTTCCAGCTCTCTCACAGGAGTGACTGAAGTAACAAATATGTTCTAACGGTGTCAGGAGGACTGAAAGATGAAAATGTTTTTTACTTGAGAATTGTCCTGCAAATTCTGACCTTCAGTCTGTTAGGACTAGAAATTTGCTGTTTCTGAATTATCGGACATAGGAAGTGAAAACACTCATCCTGTTTCTTCCCTAAACCTAGCAGGGCATCAGCCTAAGTGTTAAATTGTAATGAATTACAGACTAGCTGGTCTTTATCTCCAGTTTCTTGTCTTTGGCTTGAAACTTCATAGAATTCAGAGCAATACCAAACTGAATTGGAGGGAAGATACAATTAAGGAAACTCTATACTAAGACTTCATCTTTTGGCTGATGCTTAATTGCACTTTATTTTTTTTTCTTCTGAAAGAACTTGGTCATCTCAGCTGAGATCAGTTTGGTGGGTATAGTCTACCAGCCACAAAAGTTAGTAACTATAAAAAGTGGGGGGAAAAATACTTTTTTTTTGTCTTTACCAGTTCAGACAGCTGGGAGAAACCAGTGCAAGCTTAATTTTATAGAAAAATACCTCTAGCTAACCGGTTCCACAGTGCCACCACCTGGCTGCTTGTTATGCAGCTACTTGGGTAAAAATAGTCCTTGATATGCAAAGCACTGGCTCCAGGGGTAGGAGATACTATAAGGATATGACATTAAATCAACAGAAATGTAGACTGAAACTTTTTTTTATGTACCAACACCTCTCCTGTCTGGAGAGAGGCACTAGTGCTTGGTTTCTTATAGAAGTTTATCATAATAAAAATAAATATTTAATCCAAACACCTCCATCTATTACTCAAGCCTCCATAAATGAGCTTTTTCTGCTTGTCCACATCGGTTATACCTGCACACACATCAAAACATTTAAAAGATGCATTCTGCCTGTAGGATTTCATACAGAAATGGACAAGCATTTGTACTATGTTTGTAAAGTGCTCATTAAATGGTTCAGGTAGACCTCTTGGTACAGAGAAACTTTAATCTTGAAGCCTGAGAGCTTGTTACTTGTGGGGACAGTGGAAGGGGTGTCAGTCGGAGACTTGGGAATATTGCTGCCCTGTCTGCGTGAGGAGGAATGCTGCTGCAGTGTGGAAGGTAGGGTGATAATGCTAGAGTAAGCTAAAGGAGTTCACGTTAGTGTAATCTTTAGCTAAATGATTAAATCCTTTCATCAAAGTCTAGGGAACAAGAAATGGTTGTGAGTTCTGTGTCCTTTCCTTCACCCACATCTGTTTTCTGTAAAATTATGAAAGGGTATTCTGGGTGCAGAGGAACATTTTCTGTAGGACCCTTTTAGATGTTTCATCTAATTTTCAAGGTTTTGTTTGTAAATAGTTGAGAACAAAAAGGTATATTTCATCCCAGAGCCCATCTCTGAGCCAAGCCGGCAGCGTTGCTAGGAAACTTGTGTATGGAATATAAATCTGTACTGAGCAACACAGTGCAGAAATCAGTCTTCTTTATACTGCTACTACAGTTAATTAATATTTAGTGTTGAAATGTTGATTAGCCTAACTGTGTACCCTGACTGGGCAATCTGGATTGTAAGCAAGCATGCAGAGCTGCTGCCTTTTTAGTTGGTTATTGTTCCTTTGACAGTGTTCTGGTTGGGAGAATCCCTTGAAAAGGATTGTACAGAAATACCATAAAGTCCTTCTAACCAGCCTCCAAATGGTACTCGCTGTGCTCCACGAGACACAGCACGGATCAGATCAACATGTCTCTGTCAAGGTTTATTTACATGATCTGTATTTAGTGGCTGATTGTCTGGGATCTGACCACAAGGATGTGTTTTCGCGTGTAACTTTGCAAAGCGTAACTGCTAAATGGGGGTGCCTTCTGTAGATCCAGCCTCTTATGGCACTGAATGCTACCTTTACATGGGCGTTCAACAACCCTCTGGGATCAGCTCCAGTGTTTCCTAGAGACCAGATCCTACATCTTTTCTAATTCGGACAAAACTTGCAGCAAGCATGGAGTAAAAACAGGCATTTCAAAAGCGCTGTGTTCAGGAGAGGGTAATTGCACTTTAGGTGGATATATCTAAGCTCCTTTTTGCCTCACTCTAGATCTGTTGAGCCTCACGGGTTTACAAACCATTGTCCTCACACCATTGTCGTCCTCCCTTGCTGCGGAGTCCACTCTATCTGGCCTTTTTCCCTGACCAAGAGTGCTGGAGAAGAGCTCTGCTGGTTCAAGGAGAGACCTTTGCCTGGGCAGCACCCACCTCAGCACAGCTCCAGGCTGAGTCTTGCTGATGAGAGAAGCTGGGAGAAGCCACATGCTGCAGTGGGGGGCACCATGGCTCCGAGTTGTTTCTTGGGGGACTGCAGCCTCGGTGTTGTCGGTACCTGCAAGGTGTGGTGCACTTGTGTAGGATTTTGAGTTCTGAATTAAGCTCTAACGCTGCTTTGGGAATCCTACCTTTGGTCCTGGCCTTTCCTTCACAAGGTAGTGAAACTGGCATGTCTCAAAACCCAAACTGCTGTGCAAAGACTCTGCAGAACGAGGGTAGCTAAGCAGTGGTGGTGAGAGCTGCCATTTTCTTGGTGTTTTTTTCCTCTGTTGCCTGATGTGGGTTGAAAATAGTAAAAATTCTCAAGTTTAGTACTGCACCCGTGGTGGGAAAGCCCATGGGGTGAACTTTCTGCTGGGGAGGCAGAGCTGGATGTCACCACACTGAAAGCACAGGGCTGTGTCAGGGCTGGCACAGGCAGCCTCCTGGGAAGCGGTCAAACTGGAAGAACTGGTCTCTCCTCATCACAGCCCTAAGGCAGGAGCTTCCGATGCTGGCAGGGGAAACAAACCTTACCCCTTTGGTATGGGCAACCCTTTGTTGTGGTGGCACGAAAGACAAGGCTGCCTTTCTGGAGGCAAGATCCTTCCTGCCAGACTGCTGCCTCTGGGAGGCCAGGCAGCCACCATCATGAGCTCAGTGCTGAGGGGGTCCAGTCTTCATCCAGGAAGACAGAAGCTAAGGTGAACTTGAATATGGCCATGTTTGTACACACTTCCTGCAAAGATAATTGTTCACAATTCCTATAACATCGTGAATATGTGCATTGAAACAGGAGACACTCGGCAGGCCTTCTGCTGCTCCAACATGTCTCCAGCGGACAGCAGAGCCAGACCCTGAACAAATAGGGGAAAGTCAAGGGGGGAGCTTTGAAGGATGAGGACAAAAAGCTGATGACACGATTTAAGTTTGAGGATAACGTGTTTCACTGGTGAGAGCCAGTTACCGCTGTGAACGGGCGTGCAGGATGGCTGGGGAAGGATCCAGAGACCTCGGTAAGGGCACCTCAGGGGCTGCAGTGTGGGTGCTGTGAAAGGACGAGGGGAGACGGGTGAGGACGCGCCTGAGGAGGGGTGAAGGCAGCCAAATGAGCCGGGCAGAGGAAGCGGCACCGTCGCAGCGAGCCCAGCGGTGAGCAGGTGGCAGCAGGGACGCGGGAGGACGAGGCTGAGGCTTCGGCAGCCGCCGTGTTGCCGGCAGCCGGTCGCTCCCGGCCAGCGCGGCCACCAGAGGGAGCCCGGGGTCGGAGAGCGGGAGAAGCGGGGCGGGAACGACCGTTTGCTGAGGGCCTCTCGCTGCGGGGCTGCATCTCCGTGGGCTCAGCGCCAGCCCCGCTGCGGGCTGCAGCGCGGAGAGGCAGGGCAGGGGCAGAGCCGCTGCCCCCTCTGCTCTGCCAGCCGTGCGGCCGCAGCCCCCAGCCGGACTTCCCTCAGCAGCGCTTCCCGCGCCGCCGTTCCCCTTGCCGGGTCTCTCTGGGGGTGCTGTGACTCGGGTCCTAGTAACCAGAGTTCTCCTTGTTCCCGAATTACAGGCCCTCGTCTTTCCCGAGGATAGAGGTTGACCTTCAGAAACTAACCAACCAAACAATGGAGAACAATGGCTTTTAATAGTTATTTGCTGCTTTTCCCTCCATTGTTGCTGCTCGGATTTCTTCTGACATCCAAGAAAGAAGCAGCTGTTAATCTTCCATAGATAGCCAGCTGGGATACTGGATATTAGTAGGTTTAAGCAAAAATCCCTGGAAACATTGGCATTCCAGTGCTTTTTTCCAGCTGCAGTGTGAGTGTGCACCCCAGACGGTAGAAGCTGAGCTGTGCCTGGGTGGGAGCGAGCAGAGCTCTGGGGGCCATGGAGCGCAAACCATCCTGTTGCTCCTTTATAAACTCCCAGCTATTCCCAGAGACAACACGGCGATGTGTGCCTGTCCCTGTAGCCAGGGATGTCCTTGGGACAGTTGCAGGGAAATCCCAGCCGCAGGGCCCAGCAGGTCCTTGCTGCTCTCCAGAGCAGTATGCAGAAATGGATTTCTCTGTACCCACTGCTTATGGAAACTCCAGGCAGGAGGAATAAGTTGTGATTCTCTCTGATGGATTCTGTTTATTTTCAGGGAATGTACCAAGTTCTGTTCATCCAGCAGCAAAAAACGAGTGACAGTTTCTTTGCTCTGAACCTCTTTCAGCTTGAAAGCTCTGTCCATACAGTTTTCTTCCTAAGGCTGTTCAGGTATTGCCTAGTCCTTGCCCGTCATCACCTTTCTTCTTCAAAATACTCAGTCCTTGAGAGCTGTTTATAGCACCTGTATGATCCTTTGCTTGGAGTAGAGCCTATTACGTTTCATCTCTTGGATTTTCGGAAGGAGCTTATAAATTCTTTTTAGGTATTTTAAATTGTCAGTTAAAGTGTCCCGTTCTTATGAGACCAAGACTTCTAATGCCAAAGCTGACCTACAGAATCTTCCTCTATAAAACTTAGGAATGAGACTTAAATGCCATGCGCCCTGGTTCCAGAAGCGTGCCGACCTACCAAAGCAGATGTGAGAGAAAAAAAGTAAAAATCACAATGGAAACTTTCCTGTGGGAGGTTGATTCCAACAGCACAGCACTTTTCTAACAATTATTCCACTGGAAGATGTTCAAAACTTGCAAGTTGCAACCAGGTACTGGATTTTGCTTTTTACTTTCTACCCGGGCTAGCCCCAGCATTTTTTTTTTTTTCAGATAAGAAGCTTTCAACAGCTTCTTTCAGTGTTAGTAAGCCTTCCTCTGAAGTGTTTTGTTCTTCTGTGCGCATCTTCCCACCCCTTATTCCGAGTTTCTTTGGAAACTAGGAAGGCTCTAGAAATGCTTTGCATTGAAATCTCATTGCCTCAAGGAAGCTTAGATTCTACTTCAGTTGTGTCTTGGTTCCCCAGCCTGGTGTATGTGACCGTGCTGTGGCTCTTTAAGTCTTGCTACAGTGGTTTGCTTCTTTATAGAAGATTATTCTCAGAAGAAACAGATGGGCAAGGGACTTTTCTAGCGCTGGAATGCAGCCAGTTCTGTCTGTCCTTCTTCAGATTTATCTTTTTTTTTTTTCTGTTGGAACTAGCATCCTTTTCTTCTCATTAATACAGAGAGCAAAAAATGATTTGTCCTCCTAATGGCTTCAGCATCATGCTTGAAACAGAGACCTACGTATTAGGAACCTCATGCTCTACCTGTGGAACAGTAATTCTTTGACTGTTTTGCTCTATAGGAGCCTGCAGAGGTTGGTGGGAATTTGTTACCAGTTTAGGGTCTCAGTGCTTGTGTGTCTGCCCAGGCTTAAGGGCTGAGCGTTACTTCCTGGTGCTGGAACTGGGATTGCACCATCTCTGTGTGATGGGCAATATTGTTGAATCCCTAGACTGTAATTTTCAAAGATGTCTGTGTGACTTCAGAACTCTGGTTCTATTTTTACATGTAATTTGTGTGCCTGGAAGTGCACCTACAGAAAGACCTGGGTCTCTTTTGTACCCGTCCCCTAAATGCAGATCCTCAGAACTCCTGCCATGATGCAGGAGCTGAGCTGCAGTAGCACTGATGGCTTATGGCTCTTTTGTTTACTCCAGATGAATTCTCTGATAAGCGCCTGTTTCTAGGTGAGCAGCTAGAGTCTCGTTTATGCCTAAGCCCTGCTAAGATGTTTCTTGGCCTACTTGTTCTGTGGAGGCTGATGTGACAGTATTTTCAGAGCAATTTCTTCTCATGTGGGATGTGGGCAGAGAAGGATGGCAACCGAGGAGGAGGTGTTGGTGTTTCTATTTCCAATAGCACAGTGCTCATCGGAGAGCGTGAGAGACCGGTGTTCAAATTTCAAGATGCTTAAGTGGACTTGAGTTCCCAGTCCCAGCTGAGTTATTCTGAAGAGCTCTCCTCAGCCACTCCCCCTGAGCAGAACTGAAAACACAGGAGGGTTCAGTGTGCCTGGGCAGGGAGGGGATGAGCGAGTGGCTTAGTGGTTTCTGCAAAGGAAAGGAAAACTGATTAGCAGGCAATCCTCTGCATAGAGAAAATCTTCCCTTTGTTTGAGCCGTGAGGTGAAGGGTCCCTTTTCCTCTCCATTCCCACCCTGCTGGCACTCTCTGCTCTTGGGTTCATCGCTCTGGTTCTGGATCTCCGTGTCCGTGTCCTGTGGCTGGGTGTCTGCAGTGGCAGGGGTTGCTGTTTGCTGTCCCTCCGGCTCAGGGCTGACTCACTTCCTGCCTCCCTAACTCATTTGAAACCTTCCTGTTTGCTTTAAGCTTTGGCTGCAGAGCATCTGACGGAGCCGACTACGAACCTTGTTTCAGAAATTGTACTGTGCTGCCTGATGCTACTTTGCATTGTTTCTTCTCACTCAAGCTGGCTGATAGGGCAGCTGTAGGGCTTTTTACCCGTTGACATGCTCCATTCATCTTAGAGCTTCGAAGATGCTGGAGGGAGTGGAACATCTCTGATGAGGAAAGGCTGAGAGCCCTGGGGCTGTTTAGCCTGGAGAGGAGAAGCCTGAGAGGGGATCTCAGGAATGGTTACA
>JANHFX010004363.1:11820-25193 GCA_027560015.1 Chloroceryle amazona
CCCCACCCTGCAGATATTTACAGACATTCATAAGGTCCCCTCCCAGGCTTCTCCTCTCCTGACTCAACAGCCCCAGTCCCCTCAGTCTCTCTTCACAGGGGAGATGCTCAAGTCCCTTTGTCATCCTCGTAGCCTCCACTGGACTCTCTCCACTAGATCCCCGTTTCTCTTAAACCGGGGAGCAGGATTCAGAGTTCTGTGGCCATGACTGTGCCATGGGAGCCCCGCTCTGGCGCAGCCCCCTCCTGCTCGCTCCCTTTTCACGGCCAACTTCCACACTCCTGAAAATAAGGAATTTTAATGGGAGTGCTGATTCAGCCTGAACTTTGTTGTACCGACACAGAGCACGTTGAAAGGATAAAATAAAAGGACTTTACAAACTCCAGCTCTGTGTGCATGATGATTTTCTCGAGGGAACAGCCTGGCAAGTTATCTGACGGCACCCAGCCAGAGATGCTTTCGCTTTGCCTGTGTGCCCTGCATCCTAATGAGGGCTGGAATAAGCAATCCATGCAGCAAAGGAGTGTATTATTTATGCATTGTCACATCCATCTATATAGAAAATTGGCCCTAAATTAAAAAAGCAGGTATCAATATTGCCTACGTGCTGGCTCCTGGGGAAAAGCTTGAGGGAAGAAGGCAAAATCTCAGTAATAAGGGCTCTTTTCCTCCTCTTGATGTAAACAAACAGCCTGTGCTGCTGGAGCAATGTTTATGCTAGCATATACCCTGAGGTGTTTCACAGAAATCAATCTGCGGAGAAAAATTGCCTAAGATAATAAAAATTCAGCAGCTCTTCAACCCAAACCCAGGCCTTGCTGCGTGTTTGGGGCAGGGGGTGAAGGGTGAGGAGAGCAATAGGTCAAGGCTTTAATTTCCTGGAGCACAGCTCATGCAGCGGTATCCTCAGAGCCCTGCACACCATGCCCGTTACAGCTCGGTCCGATGAAGCTGAAGGGCAGAAATTGCAGGAGGAAAAGCACGTGGAGTCATCTGCAAGCTGCAGGAATACGTGTTCGGAGAAAACTTGTGCAGTGGAGTGAGCTGGGAGGGGACCACTCCTATGGAAACCAAATGACGTGGCAGGTAATTTTCCACCCTCCTCCTGTGGTTCCTTATTGCTGTTGCAGCATAGAGAGGCCAGGGCATGGCAGCCTGGAAAGAAATGTCATCCCCAGCTCTGTCAGCTCGAGGAGCTTTGTGTCCTGTAGTGACTGTGACACAGAGGACAGAAATAGGGTTTCGGTGTAAAAGCAGGCAGGGTGAAACCTTGCTTCGCTGTGAAAAGTGAGCAGTGAATAAAGCAAGGGGTTGTCTGTGATGACGGTAATTTGCGTGGCTGTTCTTCATCTTGGCCAGCAGGTTGGGTAAAAGCAAGTAAAGGAGTCAACCACCCTTAATTTTAACGTGCAGAAAAATCCAAGGTTTGATCTAATTCTCACCTAAAGCTCCTGGCATCCCGGTAGCAGTGAGATACTTCCCTTATTCCCCCCCCCTCCCCACTTTCTGAGCATGCAGGGTGACAGGCATGTTGGCTTCTGGGCTATGGACTAGGGCTCCAATCACTCTGTAGCTCAGCCAGATGCAGATCTCTGTATTTTCCTTTTGCTGCTCTTAAAACTTCACCCCCTGCCTCAAAAATCACAGCCAAGTCTCCACTGTGCAGAAAGGTTGGATCATTCTGTAAAGGCTATGAATGACCCTAGAGCTGCGAAGATGCTGGAGGGATTGGAACATCTCTGGTGAGGAAAGGCTGAGAGCCCTGGGGCTGTTTAGCCTGGAGAGGAGAAGCCTGAGAGGGGATCTCAGGAATGGTTCCCAATCTCTGCAGGGTGGGGGTCGAGCAGAAGGGGCCAGGCTCTTGTCAGTGGTGCCCTGGGACAGGAGGAGAGGTGATGGTAGCAAGGGGAAGCACAGGAGGTGCCACCTCAGCAGGAGGAGAAACTTCGTCCCTGGGAGAGTGACAGAGCCTGGCCCAGGCTGCCTCCTTCTCTAGAGGCTTTCAAGCCTCACCTGGATCTGTTCCTGTGTGGGCTGCCCTGGGTGACCCTGCTCTGGCAGGGGTCTGGCTGCCCTGTGCCAGCTCTCGTGGTCTTGCTTTCACAAATGTAGAGCCAGTCACAGCAAAAGAATGAAGAGAATGATAAACCCGAGTAGAATAACTCTGGCAGGGTTTGAAGACGCTCGGGCAGATAATCTGGCTGCAGCCCCTGAGCAAGGCTGCAGGGGCTGTGCACCCTTCTGCTGACATCCAAGCCCTCTGTGCAACTGCAAAGCAAAATTCTTCCTTTAGGACAAGAAATACAGGCATGTGCGTGCACTCACAAACACCAAGGGACCCTAGGGGGAAGGTAATGCCTCTGTAGGAATCTCTGCAGGCACTTCCTACTGGGAATGCTTCCCAGTTTAGAGAAACATGTCATGGAGGGTACCCGCGGCTCTCCTGTCTTGGCATGTTCCTCCTTCTTTTACAAGCCCTTCGGCTTCTGGAGGCTGCACAGGTCATCGGGAGTGTGCAGAAGGGCTGTTTCTACCATCCCCTCTCCACTCTGCTGCCCGAGCGTGCCTGACAGAGCTCTGCCCGTCTTGTGGAAGAGGTGGGAGCACCGTGTGTCCGTGTCCTAATTCGTACGCCCACCACAGTGCAAAATAAGAACTGGCTAATCAAATCCCAGCCGGCTTGTGATACGACCACAGGCTTTGTAAATGAGCAAAGCGGCCTGTGAAAGGCGCATGATTGATACAGCATTTCCTGGCTTTATCTGTCAGCCCTACAGACTTTGAATCAGTGGGAGAGCTTGTAAAATTTCCAAGTCGATTCAGCTTAAAGAAACCTGACGACCAGATGCACAAAAGTAAAACATAATGTATATTTTTGTCTAAGGCTCTGTATCATAAAAAATAGACCCACAGAACTCACCTCGCAAGGGAAACCAGATAAAAGTTTGCTTTTAATAGTACCAAGGGAGAAATTTCAGTTTCTTGAAAGGTAATGTGGATTTTGCCATAGTTTTTGATGGGACCAAGCTCCAGCTCCTCGTGGAATTCCTAACTCCTGGCATTATCTCACTGTCTGTCACGAAAGACTATAAGCAGGGATGGAAGATACGTGAAATCACGCAAAAAGTGCCTATGTGTCTCCTGTGTTTTCTGAAGGCTATATTTGAAAGATATTTTATACACAGGCCCTGATTTCTCTGATGCCTGCATGTTTTATACTGTTGTAAAGCTTTTAAGTAGCTTGGGAGAGATCTTTCCTCCTGGGAGGACCTTCCTTCAGTGAAAGAAGTAAGTCAGCCCTTTATATTTATCCAGAACACAGCGAACAACAGCAGATAAAGCAGAGAGGCTGGAACTGCTTGGTGTTGATGATACGGGCACCTGGGCTGTGATTTAATGCCTTCAGAAAGCACTGCGTGACTACGCATTGCGTTTCTCATGGTGCTGTGCTCAGGGCTGTAGTGTTACCTCGTTTGCCCTAACATAATAATGCCTCAAGAAATTCCAGCAGCTGAATTAGGGTAAGATCTAGACTTCCTGTCAAAAAACAAATTCAGTGAGTCAAAACTTTCCAGATGAGATGCTAAGATGATAATAACCATCCTGACTGATGTCAGCTGACAAGAGCAGTGCACAGTCTATTTTCTGTCTCTTCCCTTATCAGTCACTGTGCACAAACTTTCTTCCCTCCCCACCCCCCTTCAGTCTTGGCTTTTGTTTCACAAAGCAACGTGGATAACCTGTTCTGTCATCTTTCCTTTCTAAAGACCTGTGTAAATTTTTAGACTTTACCACTCACTTTTCTGCTTTTGCTTGGTAGATGTGCCAAGGACTGAGGAAGGTGATTCTCTCACCACAGGACTTGGCTCCCGTTCAGCTGCTTTCTGCTTTAGGTTATCTGGCTGTGGCACACACATGTAATGAACTCTACCTTTTGGGACCCAGGAAGCTTGTCTAACCTTTGCTTAAAGAACCAGCAAGGATGGACGGGTCAGCAGGGAACAGATTAATCGAGTTCACTGTCTTTTACAAAGACGTATTTAAACCTGGGGCTAGAGTGAGGATGCAGTTGAAAGTTGTACCAGTGAGCCCTGCAAATACAGCTCAATCCCAGCCTGAAATACGACTGTTCCTCTCTTCCTGTGCAACGACGTTCAAGCTCATTTAAGCATCCTTACTGATAAATCCTACTAGGGCCTTTGCTTCTCCATGCCCAAACTACACTCAGGGCAGCATCTGAGTGCCCAGGCGTGGTATTTTATTAGCCCACACCAAGTCTCTCCTGCTACTGAAAAGCAAAACCCCAGTTCCAGATGCTTTTGAAACTGTAAGAATATTTCCCGTCAGGATCTCGGCTTCCATGGATCTGCCTCCTGATGTTAATGACTGTGGTTATATATTTTAACGTGGCGATGAAAAGGGTGAGCAGTTTTGTGTCTGAAACCTCTGCCCTTGTGAAATATTTCTTGTGTGTTACTGTAGTTAGAGATCTGTAAACCAGACCTCGTCATGAAACAAAAGATGGCACATATTTTTGCCCTGAGTATGGACAACCTGAGCCTTTGTCCCGACTGAGGAATGTGGTTATTAACAATAAACCTCTTCCCCATTCTCCTCTTCTCTGTAGTAGCTGGTCCATACTCAAACTTGGTTTTGTGGTGACCCTTAGGGGGTTGCAGCAGAAAACCTCAGAGCTCTCATGAAAAGCATTTGATATGTTTTATGCCCTGGGGGTGGAAAAGCCCTGACTGCTTGCAGACCTGCAGTACCTGAGAAGACATTCCTATTTGCTTCCAGACTCACGGATGGAGTGAGTTTCCCAAGATCTTCGGAAGTTGTGTGTGAAGGAGAACCTCCTGTAAGGTATCCTAGAGAAGCTCCCTGGCCTGACTGAGGTGAAGGAGACCAGTGGAGCGGGAGTGATTTCTTGTGGGTGAATCCTGATTCAGTATCCATCTGAACTGGATGGGGGCTCAGCCTGTGGTGGTGAAGATTTACTCTTCCAGGGCTAGATCCACAGATCAGAGTGGAGCCTGCTGTTAGCCGGTGATGAGTGGCCGTGAAATGGGTTTGGAAACATCTGCCTAATGCCCGGTAAACAAATGTCTACATTGCTCAAAACAAAGTTTGCCACTCTTGCCAGCTTTGCCAGAGTAACCTGTGGGATGAGTGGGCAGCAGAGTTCCAAGCAATCCGTCTCTCTCAGAAACAATCTGCCTCAAGTCAACGGTGAGCACGTCTGGATGAAGTAAGTAATCTGTGCTGCCGCTTCTGCTCTTTGTTTGTGCATAAACAAAGGCATTTAATTAACCAGGCGTAGAATTCCACCCCTTTTTAATAAGCTTGAATTGCACACGCTTGATGCAGGGATGGAAAAGCAGATTTGTTTATGCCGCTTTTAAACATCAGTCGCATTACTTTGGACAGCAGTGATGTTAGACTGCAAGTCTTGCCTCTTCTCCATTAGGGTCTCGCTTTTTATTTAGATTCTAAAACTGTATTCAAATGAGGTTTTGACCGAAACTGAAATCACTATGTACTTGAAAGTTGAAGAGCTTATCAGGCATCTGATAATGTTTTCAGGATTTCCCCAGATTAGACCACGGAGTGTACAGACAGGAAGCTGAAGTATTGAGCGCCTGACCAGAGCTTCCTCCTGTGCAGAAGTGGGGGTTTCTCTGCCTTCAGTCTTTAGCTCTACACAAGTGGTCTGAGCCTTGGAATCTAAAGACAAAAAGCACCCAGATCTTCCAGTTGGGTCCTCCAAGCAAGGCGAATGGAGCTCTTCATTTAAGCCCTGCTTGCAAGGTCAGCACAACAGCTCTCACCTCTCCCCGCTGTTGCGTTACCTTCCTGGCTCTTTATCAACCAGGGAATCAGAAAGGGACTTTCCAGAGCTGAATAGATGGAATGAACCTGTATGCAAATGAGCTTTGATTCCCTTCCTTTATATAAAGTTCAAATGTTTTTGAGAGAGAAACAGATCCTCCAGAACGTGGGTGTCCAAGATTGGTACCTTAGACTGGCTGTAGCTCTCTCCCTGCTGTCTGTCTGTCTGTCTGTCTGTCTGCCTTTCTTTCCGCCTCTCTTTCCATTGTAGAGAACAAAGTGGACTGATGTAAATAGAAAATGAGAAATGCAAACCTGCGGTGATTGAAGAGGAGGAAGGAAAATGAAAGAGAAAAAGCTGAAGAGTGGGAAAAAGATAAAATATAATGAATTTTGGGGATTCCAATGTGAGTAAGAGCTGAAAAAAAATGTAAGCTGATTTATTACATGCTTATCTTCTGCCTGAGAGCCAGTGCGCTTTTATACGTGTAAGGTAAAGTGCACGTTAAAGATTGAATTGAAATGCCAAATTCTTCCTCAGTTCCTCCAGCTTTAAACCAGACTAATTCTGCCAGGTTCGATGGATTTATGTTTTGTAAACAGCAGCAGAATGAAGATCAACTGGTTTAAGTCGTTTTCAGTTATATTATGCTCAAGCGACGGGAGATGTAGCGTGACTTTCAAATACTCTTGTGTCAGGGAATCTGCACATTTTCTAATGCTTCTTTTCACCGGCCAGGGATTTCTTGCTGTAGTCCTGCCAGCACCATTATGACTTTGTTCTGACTCCAGTGGCAATTCAGAAGCAAGGGGTGGTGGTAGAGTTATGTGCATTATGTGTTCCTTGCATTATGATTTATGGATATTAGTTTTTTATCCTTTTCAATCTATATCTGAACCCACTTAAAAACCACCTATTTAAAGAGGGAGAGGATGTGAGTGAGTCGGTGTAGGTAGTTTTCTTCTCTCCATCAAATGCCACTGAGTTTGGAAGTGCCATGTTTGACTGGCTGTACCTGGTTTTCTTTCTAATCCTTTACTTTCTTGAAGATGTCTGTTTCTTTGGTTGTTGTTTTGTTGCTGTTTTTTGTTCCTCTGTGTGCTCTGAGCCTAGCTAGGCATCCAAAAGTTTGGTTTACTGTATGGAAAAAAGTGATGGAGGACATGCCACAGTTTTCTGTGGTGGAATTTCCAACAAACTCCTTGGTGGGCTGGAAAGGTGAAGAGATGGGTTTCTGGAGTCTGAGGATAAGGCAGCTCCCATCCATCTGTCAGCCTGATAAGAGACAGGCAGTTAGTCTTTTCTCTTTCTGAATAGTTTTCTTGCTGAAAAATGCAGTTTTGAGTGAACTGAAATTATTTACAGAACTCAACTGAGGGCAGCAAATCATTCTGGGTAAATCATCAAAAAGGAAAAATATGGTAACACTTTCACAATTAAACCTTATTTTTTTCTTTAAAAATACTGTTTTCACCCTCTGAATTGCTCTCATGCAATAAGAATAATAATAGAAAAAAGAAACAAAGTGTTTTTTTTTAGTTTAGGCTAAAAAAATACCTTGCAGTATCTGTCAGTGAATGTATTTTGTCTTCAGAAAAGAATTCTTTAAAAAAATTGTTCCAGGTTCAGCCATATGATATTTTTCTTTTGTGTTATTATTCTTGGTTTTGGCTAGTGGGTGAAAAAATTGGTAATTGCTAATTTGGTGCAAGTCGTTACTGGGGATCAGCTGTATCTCTGGATTATCTGGGAGAATGAGGAGATTTTATTTCCTATGAGAAACAGTGATGAAAGTGTGAACTGTTTTGATGCTTAAAATGTATGCTTTTATGGATTTTTATTGGTCAAACTAAACATCATCTATTTCCACACCCCCCCCACCCCCCCCAATTAAAAAAAATTAAAGGCGAAAAGTCACTTTTCATTTTTGAAATAGATTTTCCGGATCATTTTTGACCCAATTCCCAAAGCTTCAGCTCCTCTTTCCTCCGCAGGTTTTCAAGTAGCTGTACTCCATCCCAGTCTGCTTCTGGGCTGAGGCTTTGCAGGTCTTTAAACCAGTTTTGTTGTTGGAAAAGCTGCGAGAGGAGCAGGAGTTTGAGGGTTGCCGTGATGGCAGGACAAGGGCCTGAGGTTGCAGTGGGGACTCTTTTGCAAAACCGAGGTTTCAAATATGTCAGTGGCTACCTGTGACCTGCTGAGGGGGTGGGATTCCTTGAGGAGAAGCCTGAAAAAATGGATTCAAAGCTACATTTAATCCCTCAGTGGATACTGGATATTCAAGTCCAGACTGGCAGCTCTAGTGTTCTTACATTAAAAGTCTGCGAGTGCATCAAATGTCTTTACTTTTCACTATAACCATTAGTTGTAGTCAACATACTGGACTAAATATTCCAGATATGATTACATTGAATCTAAATAGCACCTAATTTTTTTTTTAAATCAAATCTGGTGAGCTGTAGGGGAAGAAGATTTAAAATCCTGACTAGGGAGGAGGCGAATGCGTGGCAGAGGAAGGCAGCGTCAGGTCCCCACAGGCCGGCTGGCTCAGCATTTCACAGCCTTCTCCAATGTTTCTTTATTCCAATATTACACGGGGTTATTTCAGTGAATTAATATTGAAACAAACCACGTATGTGTTGAAAGTTTCTTTGCTATTTATAGACGACTTTATTTTCAACACCTACAGCATAGTTACAATATGAAATCTAAATCCAGCAATCTTTTATATTTCAAGTATTTATATATTGAACCTATCTGAGGAAAAAAAAACCAAAACAACCCTCTGGCTTCAAATGGATTACTAACATTACAGTTATTTATTACAATGTGCTGTGCCAAATAAGCTCCTTGCTGGGTGATCGTCACATTTCTCTTTTAAATAATGGGAGACTTACAGAAAGGTGATGGATTGATGTTTGCCTGTTTGCTTTTTAACTGCTTATACAGAGCCTAAACTGTTTGGAGTTAGTAATATATAGTATAGCAGGTATGCAGTGACAAATTCTGTAAATATTTCTGTGCTTTCTGCAGCTGAACTGTTGCCAGGGCTTTTGAATTATTAAACATGTGGAAATTGGAAGGGAACGAGATATGGCCAACTCTTGTTTACTTCTTTCCCTTTTTCTGTATTTTTGGATGCTTAGATCACATCTGAAACCTATGGATTGACAGATCTTTCGAGCATGCTCCGTTCCACTACCTCGCTCAGGAACTGGTTCAGGTGGAGAGTTCATCTCCCCACCCTGCCTGCCTTCTCACGGGCTGGGAGGCAGCACGTGTGTCACCTCCAGCATGTGCCACGGGTACGGTGATCAGATATCCTGGCCAAGGGAGGAAGGATTACTGCGTTTGGAGGCAGCTCCCTATATGAAGAGGTAGGCCCTTTCCTTTGCCCTCATTGTTGGTCAGCTGCTATGAAACCTTGTTTGTCTAGAGCAGCAGTTATTGCTGAAGTTATAAAGAGAAGAGATGGAGTTTCACAGAGCTGCAAAGGCTTTTAACTTCTACGTCCTCATTACCCTGATTAGCCTGCTGAAAATTGGCTTTCCAGAGAGTCCTTCTGTTTCTTGCAACATCTGGGCACTGCAGCTGTATCAACCTGCAAAATATATGGCTCAGGCTGTTTACAGTCCTCTGCACTTTGTTTCATCCTGTCATCTGAGAATATATATACACTAAAAAAAAAAGAACCCCATAAGTGTATTTTTCAATACCAAAAACTTGCTGAAATTCTCTCTAGGGCTTCTCACTGAATAATCTAACTGAAACTAGACTATATTATGACTATACTATAAGTATATGCTAGAGGGATTACTAAAACTAATACTTAGTACTAGAAATCCTCATTGTTATTGCTGATGGCCAGAACTTTTTGAAAATCTGAAATAACATTTTCATTGTGCACATGATTGTTTTAACAAGCTGCCATACATAGAGGCATCAATATGTTTCTCTGGGTGATTTATGCCTGGTAAGGAATTTGCTGTGTATTTTTTCATGAAATTAGTGAAAAAAAAGATGCAAAAAACCATCAGTAAGTTTTAGGTGACAGAATGAAATGGAATCTGCAATCATTTTTATCTCTCATGAGGAAAATGGGTTGTCACACAAAGTACCGTGGTGTTGGAAAAGGTGATTAAAATGGAGACAACAGAACTGAACCTCCAGATAAGCAGAGTGGAATAGTTCTACAGGAGAGGAAGTTGAATATTGGTTATTTGTGACACAGACATTGACAGTAGAAATATGAGTACTGCTTGAAATTAAAAATGCATCCAGGAAATAACTGGGACCTTCAGAAATCATGCTGGGAACAAATGCAGTTGCTTCTTCCAAGCCCAAAATATGTGCTTGGACTAATACTGATTCATCCTGAGATGTGAGGGCTTTTTCAAACACAAATTACCCATTCCAGATACTTTTAAAAACTTGGGTTTTCTTCTTTTTTTTTGTTGTTGAGGGAACAGTGAAAGTGTCGGTGTGGATTCTGGGCTGAAGGCGTTACGGACTTGATGCATTTGTCATCCTGTCAGGACGAGGACTACCTATTGGCAGCTCCTCATCTGGCCTTCATTGATGTGGTGAGAACCTGGGATGGAATCTCGGAGCAGGGTGTGCATAGCACCAATGTGGCTATGTCTGATGGGACTTGTTTAAACCCTACTGGCAGAGTTGAGGCCAAGTGCAAAGCTTAGGTGTGCTTTTTCTTTAAGCCTGCACCAAATCTTGGGTTTTTCAGTGGTGAACACGATCTTCACAGAGCGAGGAAAGATTAATAGCTTCTCGGTGTGTGAACACTCCTTGCCTGTATACATGCATATTAGCTTTACTGGGAGGGATTAACAATATTTAAGGTGTGTTAGATACTGGTGGTGTTTGCCTTGTATCTAAGCAACCAGAGTCAAGACTTTCTTGTCGATCTCTACTTTGTGAGC
The DNA here is from genome assembly GCA_027560015.1 of Chloroceryle amazona. Classification (NCBI taxonomy): domain Eukaryota; kingdom Metazoa; phylum Chordata; class Aves; order Coraciiformes; family Cerylidae; genus Chloroceryle; species Chloroceryle amazona. The sequence goes on from JANHFX010004363.1 coordinate 22,588, forward strand.
AGAGCTGCTCCGCTGTTGGTTGGAGTGATGGAAGGAGACCTGGTTGGTGTAGGAAGGGCTAGACTGTTTTTGTTGTGGTGTAACCCTGAGTGGGGGACAAGGCAGGCTCCCCAGGGCCCAGCACAGCACGCAGCGAGTCAGGGAACAAACCTGAATTATTTTGGAGAGCACAGGAGGCTGAGTGGGGCCAGACGGGTCGGGGTGGGCCGCCAGCCCGACTTGGGGATGTGGGGGCTCTTCCTCTGCAGGGATGTCCAAGAAATTCAGGAAAGAAGGGAAGTCAAAGAAATAGGGAATTTTTAAATGGAGAAGACAAGAAAGGTCAGGTAAGAGTTTTCAAGGCTGATGGCCTGGGTTGTAAATACTGAGATCTGGGTTCCTCATGCTCAGTGGAAGCTTCTCACTGACAGGTGCCCTACCAGCGACCGCACAGGCGAGTGCGAGTCTGCAGCTGCACCCTGCAGGGCTGTCACTGGCAATGAACGACATCTGCCCAGCAAGCCAAACACCCCCACTGCTCTGCAGAGCGCCCAGCCCACGGCCCCGCTGCCGAAACCCTCAGCTCTCACACCCTGAACACTGCGGGCCAGTTTTAACCGGAGACCTGCTGCTGAGTTCGAGCGTGCGGCTGCCTCTCTTGTCACTGTGGCCCTTTCTTGCTCTGCGTTTTCCCTTTTTTTTTCCAGTCTCAAGATCTCTAGAATGACTTCATCTTCCATTCTGCCCTCTTGTTTCAACACACGAGATGTCAGTGGAGCTGTGAGATATGTATTTTTCCACTAGCTATGGGGAAAATGTACTTAACTAAATAAGGGTGAAGAAGATATATTATGCTCCTAATGAAATGTGACCATACTCATATTTTATTTCCAGTTCCCCATCGGTGCTAATTAATTACCACCCATGATGAGCTCATTTGAATAGTATCTGGATTTCGTGTGAAGCTGCAGTAGATCATTGACTGGTTAAGAGGCATTAAAATCCTGCTCTTTGGTTGTATGTTCAGACAAATGTAGATGTATTAAAAAGGAAAGGTAGTAATGGCAACACAGAGAATAAAAGTAGGGGGTGATAAGGCAAATGCAGAGAATTTACACATTCCATTAACTTGATGGCTTTAGGATCTTTATGTTCTTTTCCTGTTAAAACATATTTAATTCAAGAGGAAACTTACGGAAGAATAGTCTTCAGGCACTTAACATTACTTAATCACTCCAAAAAGGTTTGCCTTTCGGTGTAGCAGTAAAACTTTATATGATGATTGCCTATTAAGTGTCTGTCCTGAAGGAATGGTTAATTCTGGTGTAATAAGATCTTCAAGCAATGAGGTACTAAGTGACCTTCCTGGAATAGGGAAAAATAATATTTTTTCCCAAAAATAGATTTACAGCCTGTTGAAAAGAGTCTCCTCCTCACTGCTCTTGCAAAGGCAGAACAATATCATTTTATGGGCTGCTGTCTTGTTTGCAAATGCATGAATTTAATTCTTGAGTAAATGAGTTCTCAGAGGGAAGGAGGCACTCCAGCAATGCACTGAGAGGATAGGGGATGACACACGTGGAGTTGATAAAAAGTCAAAGCAGAAGGTGGATGAAACTGGCATTGTGTGTTTTTGTAAGAGCAGAGAGAACTAATGCACTGCGACAATATTAACCTCAGCAGGCAGACTGAGAGAGAGAGTTTGACCTTTTCTTCTAGTCAAAAAAACCTCTAAAGCCAACTTATCTTGAAAGACTGTGGAATGATGAGGTCCATACCTGCCCTTTAGGATTCCACCAAACCACCAGCTGTGCTGGTAGGGCTCTCAGCTGGGCTGTCCTCCCCAGGGAGACCTTTGGGACAGGTCCATCCCAGAACTCTGGGAGGAGCTGAGCTGCCCGTGCTGCAGGTTCCCAGGTCTGAGACAGTAATCTTAGAGCATACTCATCTGCGTCCCTGTCCTGGGGACGTCCGCTCTCTGTGCTCGTCTGCCTGGAAGGTGGTAGCTCTGCAGGGGCTTGGCCAGGAAGTGGGAGAGGTGGGTTCAGCTTCCCGCGAGCACTGGTCTGGGGAGCACCCCATGCAGCACCCGATGCTCAGCTGGCCTGGGTGAAGACTGCCATGGCTGGGCCACCAGCAGCGCCTGAGCTGGCTGATTTAGAGCTAGCTCAGGGCCACCCGCTGTGCTTCGTGGAGGGGCAGTTAACATTTTCCCTTGTCATTAGTGGGCCTGACTGTGCAATGCAAGCGAGTGCCAAAGTTGGTGCCTGCCGACCACGCCGGTGCCCAGGTAGTGTCCACTCCTCCTGGGTACTCTACAGCAATGCTGTGTGCTTAACTGTCAGGGTTTGGGGTCAGGGCGGCCCCTTAGACCTGTAACAGCCGCTCTCTGTTAACCCCCCTCCCTCCCCAGAGGGGAAGAGAAAGGGAATAAGGGAGAGAGACTCAGCAATCAGCCAGGGGAACTGGAACAGCCTGAATGAAGATGGAAATAATAATAATAAAAATGGAACATGTACAAATATACACAAAACCAGTATGGAACCCAACCCCCTGATGGCAGTTACACCACCATCACCACTGGTGCTGTGGAGCAGGCACTGGGGGAGTCCCAGGCTGGTCCCAGC
>JANHFX010004363.1:25293-36605 GCA_027560015.1 Chloroceryle amazona
TTCTCCCTGCTGGGAGCAGCCCCTGCCTGGGAAAACAGCTGCTGACTGCAGACAGGGCAGGGAGTGAGAAGAACTGGGCTGGAAAGTGAAACCACTGAGCAGAATCAGTTCTGTTCTCACTCAAACCAGGACATTAATGCAGGCAGAGGGACTGTCCCAAGGGCTGGACACTTCTATCCTTTATTCTTCCTGACCCTTTCTCTGTTTTCTCCTATCATGTTCTTGTTGATTGATTTTCCTACTTGAGGTTGGAAGAGTGATTACTGCAGAAGGGCCAGGCTGCTGGCGAATGTCTTGCCCAACATCAACAACAATCAACTCCAGTGGCCAACTGGAAAAAACAGACCAGCACAATTTATAGCTGTAGAATCCTATTTCAGAGTTTCAGATAAAACTGTGTCTTGTTTGAAGGCCTTAACAAGATGTTACTTTTGTTAATGTGCTTTTTCTTTCCTGGAGTAGAAGTCTCAGCGTCAGTGGGACCAAACTGGGCTGTGGGCACCACAAGACACTTACGTTACAAAAATGTTTGTTCGGAGGTTTCCCTGCCAGCAAGAGAAATAGTTAAAGAAGCATATCTTTAATTTCTGTTGTTTGGTTGACTGGTTCAGCAGCCTAAGAAAACAATTAGAGCTGTAACGACACGGGCGCGCTGTCGGATACCGCAGCAGCGGAGCTGTTGGATGTCCTGCCAAACGACGTGCTCTGTGCTGAGCCTCTGCTGATTTGGCTGCAAGTGTTGCTGATTTGGCTGGAAAAGTGACACTGGGTGTTATCAGGTAATTGTTCATGGCAATTTTCTCAGATCTTTGCTGTTTATTTGAGATGAAAGTTTTAGAGGTAAAATTAAGAGCGGGTTCCTAGTTCAATGATTTAGAAAACCGAAAGAATCACGTTTTCATATCTGCACAATGCTGGCTGCACAGTCACCAGTTCCCCTGTCTTCAGCTTGACCAGTGAGCTTGACTGGGGGAGCTTGGAATTCCTGCCAGCCTGGGAAAATTTTTGGTTAGAAAAAAAATTGGGCTTTTTTTCTAGTAAAAAACCTTGGAAATATTTTGCAGCTTTATATCAAATTACTTTCTCAGGGGAAAGCTAGGTACTCCTTGATACTTTTAAATTTTAATTTAAAATTGTTTATTATTTGTAATAATTTTTAAAATTAGAAGCCGTTTTTATTATTTATAATTTAAGAAAAGCAATATTAAACCAAAATAATGAATTCTCTTTCAACCACTCTGGTAAGTAAATTTAGTTAAATTGAGTATTTAAGGCTAAAAGATTTAATCTGAAACCCCCTTGACCTCCAAATATTTTACTGCAGACCAAATATTTCTTTTCTATGAACCCATAGGAAACAAAGAAATGGTTCAAATATTCCAAATAAGTCTGATTATTTTTTTTACCCATGGTGCTCTGCAGACCATGACTTTTCATTTACAGCTGAATGCATTATCCAATATATTTTTCCTCAAAAATTCCAAGTTCGGGGTATGAAGTTTCCTGAAGGTTGTGACTCGGGTTTGTCAGAAGCGACGAGGTGTTTCCTGTCTGAGATGTCAGCTTTGATCTTCAGTGCATTTGACCTGTATTTATCTGCAGCTCAAAACTGCTGCCTTTGGGTGAGGTTGTCACTCTGGGATGAGGTTGTCGCATCAGACCAAGCTGTGTCAGGGCACAACCACACACAGCCCTAATGCTGAAGGTTTCCTCTTGCCTTTTTGCCACCCAGGCTCTGATGACTCTGGAGGGCTTCACCAGCACCAGATTTCCTTCTTCTGAGCTTCTGAATGAATGAATTTGTTAATGAATATTGCTCTGGAAGATTTTCCCTCTGTGTCTATGTTGTCATGTTACAAAAAAAAAAGAAAGAAAAAGGAAGGAAACTTTATAACTTACCTATTTAAAATTCTCAAAGGCTTTCAGAAAAGTGCAAAATTTTATACTGTTATACTCCTTGGCTATAAATACCATTCTTTATTACTCAGAATTCTGCTGTGTGTCGGGGCACATTCTGTTTATATATGTGGCTGCTTCTGGTGCCAAAAGAAAATACAAAATGGCCTATTTTTCAATAGAAATGTCTTTGAGCCATTATTCTGCATCTGACCTACCGTCTGGGCAGAGCTGCTTTGGCTGCAGTGAAGGTTTCACTCTTGTGTTTTACAGCACTTGGAGGAAGGCCAGGCACTGAAGAGAGCGAGCAGGAGTACGAGCTGCTACCGTGCTTCAGGACAGCCTGAAAATGAATGTCGTGTATTCCCAGCTTTGAGAACTGAATTCCATGGGTTGTAATTGAATCTGCTGTCAGACCCACGGGGCTCAGTTCTTCAGCTTGGATATTTTTGTCTTCACGTAGCAGGAGATCAAAGAAGCACTTGATCATTCGCCGACTCTTCCGGATGGTGGTAGCAGCAAGTGGGAGAGAAAGAAAAATTGATGCGAATCATTTTTTACAGGGAGGTGCCACTGCAAAGGCCAGGCTCTCTCGTGTTAAGTAGCTAATAGTGGTTGAATCTTTTCTTAGCTGATAGGCTCTGTGCTGCTGCTCACTCTTTAATACCCTCTGCCGTTACTCCTCAGCTTTATCAAGGTTACATCTAAATCCCTGACATACCGTTGACTGAAGGACAGCCCCCAAAAGTGGTGCAGTGCTCCTAATGGCAGCTATGGTGAGCTGCACTAGACCAGTGAAACCTTGGACTTCCCCAGTCTGAGCACTGGGTTTGCCAGCTGATAATCTGCCATAACCTCCTCTGTCTGGTGCCGCTGCTGTAGAGTTACTGCTCTGTCAGCCAAGTACCCACCCGCAGAAACCCCCACCTCTCGGTTGTTCCTGTATAGAATATGTGTTTGCACCAGCCAGCAGCAGACATAAACAGAGATTTGCTTTCCTGAGGGTGGTGATGTGCTCCCAAAGCGTTTGGGTTAGCGAGATTCTAGTGTAATCAGCCTGTGCTGCTTGAAGGCTGGGCAGCACCAGTATCCCCGGATAGGGGGATTCATTCAAGTCACAGGCTAATGTTTTTTTTCTTGGAGGATCTATGTTCAGATTTTTTTTTATTCAGGCATCAGGAAAATAGTATTTGTGGTCTTTAAACATGTAAAGGGTTATCATTACCAATGAGCTTTCCACTTCTTTCCTGAAATAATAACACCTTCCTGAACTACATTTTTCCACCTCAGTACGGTGGATCCTGCGCTGATCTTACCCCCGTGGTGCACTGCTCTTAAAAGCATAGAAATATTAAAACCCCACCAGTGCAGGGAACAGTGTTTTCAGCTAAGTAGCTTAAAACTGTCATGTACCTTTCATTCTGAAAATGTATTTACACTAAAAATAATCAGATATAATCACTGTTGCCTGTGGATACAGAGGTGCCTTCATACTGATGTGCTTTTCATATAATTTTTTATTCTAGGGCTTGAGGAGGTTTTTTTTGTGGCTGGCTGAAATGGATCACACTCGCTGGTCTAGAAATCATAGCTCTTGGAAGAGCTCACCAGTTCCAACAGCTCCTGCTGTGGGAATATCCATTAAATGAGAAAGAGAAACCAAAAGTAAAGGATGATACGGAAGTTTCATTGTTTTAATTTCCTCTATCATCTCGGTCAGAAGAGGAAATGAAATTTGAGGTCAGAGTTAGCAAAATCTGCAAAAGAAAAGAGCAACAGAAGAGTTTTCCACGGTGGCTCATGCAGGCAGCCTCGTGGATATTAGATGGCTGAAGGTACAAAACTTCACCCACTTCCTTCATTCCGAAGCCCAGGCTCCAGGCAATGATGCAGCAGAGAAGATGATGTGTGACACCTCTCCAGGTGCCACGGACTGCCTATGTCCAGCAGCAAGTCATGAAACTTCTGTCCAGCTTCAGCTCTCCATGGACCTTGGGCTTGCGTGTAGCAAAGCAATCGCACAGCTCATCTGTAAGGGAGAAGTAGTGGGTATTTGTGTCCTGAGCGAGTACCTGTTCTGATCCTTCATGGGATAAATGCTGAAGGGAAGAGCTGTTCCCAGAGTTTGTTATTCTCAGGCTTTTTTTTTTTTTTCTCTCAAAGCTGCCTGGGTGTTTTCTATGCTCTGCAGTTGCTGCTGGGTGAGAGGGAACAGATTAAACCGATTAGGAACAGAGTTACTTTGAAAGCAGAAGCAAGACTGCCTTTCAACCCCCAGATGACCCACCATTCAACGTCTTCTTCCTTTGCCACAGCCTTCTGTAGTCACTTTTGAACCTTGCTTGCCCTGCATCCTCAGTTTGAATATTCTTGGGAACTCTAGGTAAGTTTTCAAGACCCAGACTGTCCTGCTGACACTGCTGTATCTTTCCAGCAGGATAGAAGGTATTTTTAGCACACAGTTTGTATCTAATTATGCTGCCTTGCAGTATATGCATTTATTCTACCTCACTGTCCTCAGGATGCCCCGACATGCAGCTCACACCCCAGTCGGCCTGCAGAGTCAGTCTGCTTCTCAGCACACCCAAGTAAGGCAGTGTCACGCTGCTGAAGGTAAAAGCTGAGCAGCTTTCTTTTCTGTGCCTCATTTCCTGATGCTCTGTCAGATCTACGACACGTTACGGGTATTAATTGATACAAGTTCATACTGAATTCACCAGCTTTGTGCACAAGCACCAGAAGGAATTGCATCACAGCTCTGATCACTGTGTCTCTTCTGAAGGCTTTTCTCATCTTCTTCTGTTTGTTCCCTGATTTACAAAAGTGATCTTTTCAGTCTGGTCCTCTAAATGTTTCCTTTTGGAGTGAAATGCTGTTTTTTTTCCTCTTGACAGAGCCATTCAGGTGAATACAGCTATATTTGTTAGTGCTGCTAGAGAATTGAAACTTGATTTTGCAGCAAGTAAAGCACTTGCTAAACAGAGGTACCCTCTGTATCTTTTTCAAGTTGATCTATGCCACCTTCTGGTCCTTAGTCACAGATCTTACTCTGTTTATTTTGTTCTGGATAAATCACTGAGCTGAATCCCCCTGGAACAACTCTGGCAGACCAGCAAGGCTACCTACAGTCTGCAGAATAAACTGAGAGTCCAGACACTTGAAATTGAGAAGCAGCCCTGAATTCTGTTGCATGCTTGTTGCTCTTCACTTGTGGCTTTCTGCTTACTAGTCATGACAAACAAATGAGGGCAAACACCTACACCCTTCTTCTTCTGGTTGGAGTGTGTCCCAGTATCACCCACGGCTGCTGTTTGCTGCCTCCCCCTCCCTAAGCTGATGTTCTGTCTCCTACATCCTCCATCCCTCCCTGCCTCTCCAAGGGCATCTCTCTTGTGGTTTTTTGGCTCTTCTCCCCTATATATTTTAAGATTGTCTTTTTTTTTTTCTGTCTTTTTTTCCCCCTCCTCTTCTCTCTCTTCTCTTCTCCTCTTCTCTTTTCTCTTCTTTTTTTCTTTTCTTTTTTCTTTCCCTTCTCTTTCCCTTTCCTCTCTCCTTTTCTTCTTTTCTTTTTCTTATTCTTTTTTTTCTTTTTCTCATTTTCTTTTTCTCTTTTTCTTTTTCTTTTTCTTTTTTTTTTCTTCTTTCCTTTTTCTTTTAGACAGTGCTGGAATCTGGTGAAAAAAAGCAAACCTCATGAGTGCTGCAGGACCTTGTGCACTACTTCAAAAGCAGAATGAAAACAAGTGGTGAGGCAATGCAGGGAGGGGAGCAGCTGGAGGCAGAGGAGCTGCAGCAGCAGCAGGTCCATAGGTGTTCACATGTTTTGCATTGCAGGTAAGGTGAGGAGCGTGCTCCACGGCATTAAGCACTTCTCCCTTTTGCTGCCACCTTCCCATCAGCTTCTCCTTAAGCCTCTGCATTTCTTCTTTACGCTGTGTGTGCCTTGAACAGGGAATGCTGCTGAGAGGCGTTAGTGCAGGCTGCAGACAGGCATTCATTCTCAGCAAATGGTCTTAGGCCTTTTCAGGTGTGTGGCTGCTCCCTGCACGCTCCTCCAGAGATGGCTCTGCCCTCGCTGACCTTTGGTACCCCAGCTGTTGCCAACTATGGCTCAACTTTTTGGCTACCATCCCTTTCTGCTTCCAGGAAAACGATGGGTTTATGTCAGGTTCAGTAATCCTGATGTCTGCACAGTGGAGAGAAGTAGCACTTGGCTGTGAGCGTGTGTGTGTTTATGGAGCCTGCAGCTTTCACAAGCCTCTCGTCTGCCTTGGAACAGAAACAGCAGGGCTTAAAAGCTATGGAGTCACAATATGCTGACTAAGGTCACTAAGTCTTCACTGACTCACTGTTTTTCTGGCAGCCCAGCCATACAGCAGGTTGTCCTTTTTCTATTTTCTGTTTCTTTCCTTTAAAAAAAGCCCTCGAAATCGGAAAAGTTAAAACCTAAATGTATCCTGGAAGGTCTGTCCCTTTGGCAGGATACGTACGCTCAGGTATAGAAATCTCTGGTCACTGGCATCCCTCCTTCTCTGCTGTACTGGCCTATATTTGCACTGTCAAAGATTAGGTTAAAGTTATCACCAAAGGTAGCTGCTGGATTGTCTTTCTGGTAGTCACCCTTATTTTCCACTCTGGCCTCTGCCTGCTGCCCTGGAGAGCAGTGCTGGGCAAAGCCAGCTGGAGCAGCCTGTGCCGTTACCTAACCGAGGCACCGGGGTGGTTCTGGCTGCCATCAAGTGTCTAGTTTCTAAACAGAGGAACTTTTCAACTATTTTTTTTTTTTCCTTCCTCTGCTCAAAATAGGTCTTACACTGCCTCAGCACTTCTGGATCATAGCATCACAGAATAGTTTGGGTTGGAAGGAGCCCTAAAGATACCTGGTTCCAACCCCCCTGCCGTGGGCAGGGACACCTTCCACTAGAGCAGGCTGCTCAAAACCCCATCCAACCTGGCCTTGAACACTTGCTTAACTACTTGGAGTTAGCCCAAGACTGTACTTTGTTAGAAGAATCTGCCAAGATGGGATTTTTTTTACTTTCATCTATCTAAATTTTTTAAAGCTTTTCTCCCACTTTCCTCCCCTTTGTTTTCCTTTACCTTTTACCCCACAAAAATTCTGTTGTCTACTATCTGTTGAAAAAAACTACTGATTTTGCAACAAGCAAACACAGTCATCAGGAAAGGATGGTGAAGTTTTGATCTTTTTGAAGTTTTCTAGGAATTTAGCCGTAGTTAATATCACCGATTGAAAGGCTTGAGTATAAAGGAGGCCATCAGTGTTATCCATAGCCTAGCCCTCCTCTGAACAGATGCCCACACTGCAGAAATGCCCCTTTTCTGCTTCCACTGTTGCTCGGAGAGTTGCTTTGCCTATTCCTGCCAGATCTTACAGGAGAGGAAAATGCTCCCATGGTTCACCGTACGCCATCGGGGTTAGGACCACCAAAACCACAACAAGGCAAGGAGGAGTTTTCCTGGATACAGAAATCTGTGGCTTGTGTGGCGTTTTTAGGCACAATCAACCTATTTATGCAGAGAGCCCTTCAGAGCCGACCTGAGTTCAGAGCACATCCTTCAGTGCTTGGGAACATGCACCGTGGCAGGGGCTTAGCAGTGGAATTTTTTATCTTCTCCAGCAAGAAAGCAAAGCTCTTCTCTTGACTGAGATCTCTTGTGGCGCTGACAGCGTTTGCTGGGGTGCTGCCAAATAACAAAGGGCAGTATTTTCTTCAAAAAGCAGAAAGCATATTAAAAGTTTCTAAGCTGTGCTTGTGAAAATCTCGGAATCGCTTGATTGGGAGCTTGAGGTTGGTCAGACTCCTTCCAGCTTCCCCACTTCACCCTCATTTCTGCATGGTACTGCAGCTGCTCTGATGAAAAATGGTTATTTAAAAATTTGCTTGTAGCTATGGCAACCTTCATGCTCTCTGTTTCCATTGAAACTCCAAAACAGCAGCAGAAGTTTCTTAATAGGAAATTTATGAAGATTTTTAGGCTTTGTACACTTGAAAATGGAAATATTCCATTTTTAAAGGGAGGTTATCCAAATCTCATTAATTTTGGAACTGCATTTTTGTTGTGAGAGCTGCTTTTTTTTTTTTTTGGGGGGGGATTTTGTTTTGTTTTGTTTTGTTTCAGATGCCTCTGGTTGTTTTAACTCTTCAGAGCCTACAACCTATGGCAAACACCTGCTCCTCCTGTCTGCACTTGGCCTCCTGCTCTCTCTGTTTTTGTAGCAGGATGGTGGAGGGACAGGGCGACCGGCTGTGTTGGGATCAGGCTGTTGGAGCTGGAGCATTGCCAGGGACCTCAGACTCTGCCTTTCACCAGTGAATAACCCAAGTGGTTTATTTAGCCCTTTGCTGGTGCAGTTGCTCCGAGAGAAGCAAATAGCTGTGCTTACAGGTAGCTTTTTAGTACCTCCGTGGTATTTCAACGTTTCTTCTCAAAGGATCGCGCTTTCAGGGTGTCCTCAGTTTGCCTGGGCACAGTCACAGTGGGATTTAACCTGACAGACAAGTCAGTGTGCTAGCTACACCTGTGAAGGGTTAAATTTGCAAAGCTGCTGTTTTTCTTTTGTTTTCTTCTCTGTTCTTTCTCTCTGTGCATTCACACCTTCAAAATCCAGAGGATAAAATTAAGGAAGCCTTGCTGAGACATACACTCTGCTGCCCTCAACCCCCTCGGGCCGTGATGATACGTTCTGGTGCTTCCGAAGTGTGGATTAGGTCTAATTAATACTGTTTCTTGATCAATGGTTTTGACACAAACACATCAAAGGGATTTATGTAATTACAGCTGTTAAGAGCAAGGGCTTTTTGCTAGGAAGCTCCCAGCAGTTCGGTGGGAAAGTTCGCTCCTAGTGATGGAGTTTTTGGCTTCCAGTGGCTGGAGGTGCGTGACTTTCCCCATCACTCTTGGGTTGTGGGCAGGTTTGAAGGTAGCAGTGTGCACTGGAAGACACCTGAGGTATTCACAGGTGAATTCCTCAAAAAATACTCATTTTTGGAAATGCCCCACAATAGGTTATAATGAACCAGCTGAGGAGGTGTTAGCAAGGTATTCAAAGAAGCTTTCTGTGGTTCTTTAATCTGTAGAAAAAAAAGAGTTGATCAGATGTCCCTACTTGTGTAGGAAGGTTGGACCAGAAGACCTCTAGAGGTCCCTTCCAGCCTAAAATACTTTGTGATTCTATGTTCACATTTCTCACAGCACAGCTGAGAGAAAACACACAAAGGGTGTGAAACATTCAACACCCTCTTGGGATGTATTTGGGATGACTGACATTGTCTCCACCCTTCTCCTGGCACAAAGGACATCCAGTGTCTAATCCATATGCCACATCTGTTGCTGTGAGCAGACGAGACAGGACCAGGATACAGAAGAACACACACCTATTAGGCAGGGCTCTAGAAGGAGAGTTGCACTGCTGCAGAAGAGATTAAATTCAGGGATGAAACTTTGCAGCTTGTTGAGCGTGCTAAACCAACTACACTTTGTTCAGGGTTGTGAAGCTCTGCTGGAGATTGGAAAAGCTGCCAAAGTGGCAGGAATTACAGCTGTAATGGGAAGTTTCTGGTTTGTGAGATATTAGAGGGATCAAAGAAAACAAGGCTGTGTGGAATCTTAAGGAATCCTCTAGTTAGACCATGCTGAGAGGCATTAATGGACATCAAGGAGATGCAGGGCTTGGGTTCAGGGCTGGATCAAAGGATCTGCACAGCCCTGAATGCCTTTGGCATGGAGGTGAACGTGCAGGAGTGAGGAGAGCTGAAGGTGCCCCTCCTCCAGTGAGTACCAGTGAGGTCTTTTATAAACCAGTGCAGCCTGAAAGGGTCCAGAGGCACAGGGCTGCAGAGACATCAGCCACTCATGTCCATCTTCTCTGCCAGGGTATGGCAGGATCAATGCCAAACTCTGGATTGGAATAGCAGCAACACCAACTTCCCTGGGATGTCCTTCCACGAGCCAAATCCTTCCGACTGAAGAAAAACCCCACTATCTTCACTCTGCACAGAGGCAGTCGAGAAGATATGTGGGAAGCTAGAACACGCCTGGTTATGTTTTTCTGTTTTGTTTGGTGGATTTGAAATCGAATTGGCTTCTTTCAGTCAAGAAAGTGAACAGAATTAGGCCAATGAACAATGCTGGGGTAATTCGCTTCCGTAGGATTTGTGCCCTACACAGGTTAACTTGCAGCTGGCAATCAATCCACCTTTGCTTAGATTACATTTTAATGGGGATTTTCTCAGTCACTTTTTTATGATGAGAAGATGTAGATAGATCTAACTCTTTCCAGCAATTTAGTGCTTTTAGCTGCAAAACTGTAATGAAAATAGAAAAGCAATTTAGAAAGGAACCAACAATATTTGGTTTGTTCTGCAGTTTCCCTCTGAAAAAAACGGGAGTTTCTTCCCCCACCCCTACTCAAAACAGGGAAACAAATTCTAGCAATAGCTCACAACTGGACGGAATTAATCAAAGAAATACATGAGCTACAACTTATGAAAGCTGTTTTCAAAAAGTATTTGCAGGAACTACCGAATCACCGCACCTCCTCGGCACTCACCGGGTCACGCTGCTGCTGCAGCTCGTGCTGCTCTGCCTGACCTGTTGCACCATCCCGGGAGGCGTTTAAAACCCATGTAGATGAGGTGCTGAAGGACACAGTTTAGTGGTGGGCTTAGCAGTGTTAGATTAATGGTTGGACTCGATCTTGAAGGTCTTGTCCAGCTGAAACGATTCTATGATTCTATTTACAGGAGCCTCTAAAAATCTGTCTGCCTGGCTTCCTTGGTTCAGAGACAACGTGATGTTTCCAACATACCTAGTCCTTCTATAATTTAATAGAGAAGAGTTTTAACAGCCACTACTCTCCAGCATTCCGTAGGAGCTCTCCAGCTAGATCTGGGGGCTCAGGAATTTTGAAATTAGCCTCTGTAATTTTATTAGCATTTCAAATTTTATTAGCATTTAAAATTTCATTACTCCATCCTGGCTAGAAACATGGACAGCTCTGGCCTTGTATTTCTACTTTCCAGTTTTACTTTCCTTCAGGGATTTTTCTCTTTTCCCCTTCATCTTGCAGCTCACATCCTCAGGAAAAAAATAAAATAATTGAAAAGCAGGGCTCTGAACCATCGTGTCCAAACCCCTTCTGAGGGCTGAAAGAGCTCCTGACAAAGCCTAGTTCTCTGATGCGAGCTCCTGAGAAAATGAAGACGTGCCTGTTTATCTGAGCAGAACAAGTGTTGATAGGAGCCTTCCAAGCTCTGTCTCTGCCACCCGGCTCCGCTGCCCCAGCGGCACTGGAGCCTTCCCGCAGTGTTGCGGGGGGAGCGGGGCCGAGCCGGGCGAGGGGGGGAGAGCGCCGCGTCTGCTACCGGCGGCTTTTCCTCCTTCGCTCCGAAGAG
>JANHFX010004364.1:0-19025 GCA_027560015.1 Chloroceryle amazona
CTGAGCTGGGATGCAGCGACCGGAACCTTAAACAAAGACAAGGCCTTGAGCAAACCCCGTCATTCGGCTCCGCAACAGGCACCGCAGACCAAGGAGCTCCCTGGAAGACACCGCCCCAGTCCCCCCCGCGCAGGCCTAACCCGGACCCCGGCTCCCGGTGCCGGCCAGGGGAGGGGAGCGGAGCAGGGCAGGGCAGAGCCCCCCTCGCCGGGTACGCACCTGCGGTGAGCGCAGCGCGGTGGAGGCCGCTGTAGACGGGGATCCGAGAGGCCTCCCCATCCATCCCGCGCTCCCGTTTGAATCGAACCCGCCGCCAAACGGCCCCGCGGCCGCCGCGCATGCGCACAACCCACCCGCGGGGCCCTGCGCGCCGGGACCGCCTCGGCCGGCAGAGCGCAGGCGCGGGGCGCGAGCCGCCTTTCCCTGCCTCTCGCCGCTTCCTTCAGGGCTGGCGCGGCGAGGAGGGAAGCGACCTGAGGGGGGGGGCTGCTGCTGTCCGACTTGGCGGCTGCTCCCAGGGGAACCGGCTGCCGGCGGGGAGGGTCTTCCCTGCCCTTTCCAGCCCTTGCCTTCCCTGTCCAGCCTTGCCCTGCCCGGCCCTGCCCAGCGTTCTCTCCTGTGCGGCCGCGGAGCTTTCCCCGCTGCGCCCTTAGGGCGCCGGTGCCGCCGCTCGCGTTCGAGGTTGTTTCAATCGCCCTCCCACGCTGCACGGGGAAAAGAGGCATCCGTAGAAAATGTTTCCCGGCATTTTTCAGTGTTTTCACAGTGCTTCCCCCACACAGTTTTCGGAACGGCCCAGAAGCTCCTCCAAAGAGCGGTGGAAGCAGGTCCCGTGTGGAGGGGGTTCCGCTGGCCCACAGCCCCAGGGCTGCCCGGGCACCCACCTGAGCACCCGGAGCGGGAACTGTGTGGTGGAAAGGCAAACCTGAAACATCCTGTACTTCAAACAGTGTTCGTAGCTTTAAAAGAGCAGATTCCTAATCGGCATCAGGCGGTTGCAGCCTGGCTCAACGGGGAGAACTGGGGGAGTCGGAGCGAATCTTTAAACTGTGTAATTGCCTTTTGCTGTCTGGGTTGGAAAATACATTAGCCACTTTAGAGGTGAAGAAAATAAGCCACAGCATCCTTGGTGAAAATGAAGCATCACTCAGATTTAAGGAAACTTTGTCATAAGCGTTTATTTTGCATCAGCTTGTCTAGAGAATGTTTCCCCCTTTTTTTTTTTTAACAGCTAAAGGCAAAGAAGTGTTTATTTTCCCGTTTATTTCTGGTACTGGGAAAAAACAAAAACAAAAACAATTTGAAATTCAAGATTCATCAGATACACAAATTTTTAAAAAGTTACATGTTTGTGGGGAATGCCTCGAGTTGAAACAAGCTATGGAGACGACACACAAAGCACCCGAGTCGCTGAGGGGACGAGGACACTTCTCAGAGGGCAAATCTCGCACTGAAAATCTTTGGCAGTACTAGAAATTCTTCTGATAAAGCAAACTGCAATAGTTACTGCAAATAGATTGGGGCCGGATTCTCCATGATCTGTGAGAGGCTGTAACAACTCAAAAGTCACAATGAGATTTTTTAATAATATCTGAAAGCTGTTTGATGGGATCTGTGAACCTGGACTTTACACAGATTCAGTAGAAAATTATTTTGTTAGTAACAATGCACTATTCACTTCTTATGTAGATTTGCAATAGTACTGGGTTTAGGTTTTGGATTATTTTAATTATTTTAAAATTCATTATTTTTTTTTACATGAGCCGTCTTTCTCTGATGTTAAATATCTGGGGAGATTCACCTCATTATTTCTCTCCTATGTGACCCTGACATGAAAACAAAATCCCATCACCTGCGGGAAATGACAGAACTGACTCGCTAAGTTTTGCAGTGCAGCTGTGAATATGGCACCAGACCCTGGAAGGTCCAAGGGCTTGTACTCCATCAAGACTGGTCGCACGTCCTCTCACTAGTATCAGATTTGCTGGTTCTGTGAAAACACAGGTATCTGCACAGCTGAAATATTAAGAAACAGTCTCAGCTCTAGGAGAGGCAGGAGGAAAAAACTGATATTTACAGTTCCAAGGTGTTTTCGACTTCCCTTTTCCCTCGCAGTACAGTTTTGTTTTCTGCAAGGTTTCAACTGTTGTAACCAGAACTTTGTGCGCTAGATCGCTTGATCCAAACATCAGGCATGTCTGGCTGGCTGTTGGGTAACACAACCGGACCTTCGCTCCCCAATCCAAACCGATTTTTCCATGAGGAGCTGTTCTGCGATGCTGCTGGAGAGATATCAAAGACGGTCTCCCTCAGGTCCAGCCGCAGGGTATCTCTCTTCCCGTTCAGGTAACCTCTCTCTGTTTGACTGTACGAATCAGACAGCTCTAAGACGTCGGGACAAGAACTGGCTGATTCAGCAAGCTTTAGGCCTTGCTCAAAATCACTAATCGACGTCTCACTGGAGATGTTGAGCATGTCAAAAGAGCTGCCAAGAGAACAAAGGCATCTGTGAATCTTGTAGATGTCAGCAGCAGGGAGACGGCTGTTGTCTGAGGTATAATCCGACTGCTGCTGGGCAGTGTCACTAGAGGACTGTGATTTGTTGAGCTGCCCTTCTTCTTTTGTGCCACCCGGCTGGATATAGTCCGGCCCAGACCCATCCCAAGCTTTCGGACTGTACTTTCGACATCGACAATCTTGGCAGAGTCTCTCCCTGTGAATTTCTGCTTCTGAGCTGCTGTGCTTGTACGGAGAGGACGTTTGCAAGGCAGGACACTGGCACAGGCCAGCCTGCTGATCTCCAAGGGTCTCCTGCAGGTTGTGTCTCTCCCTCTCGAGCGAGGGGTGCATTCCTACTCTGGGGCATCTGTTGTCTTCAACCTGCGTGTCTTCAGAGAGCCGGTTGGACAGCTTGCTTGTGGAAGTGCTGTTGTCAAAACTGTCGCTGAGTTTTCTGGACAAGGGCTGGAGCTCATATTGCTCGTTTGCAGTGTTGGACTCTTGGACCTTCCGCAACCGGTTTTGCTTCTCACTCCCTCCACAGGCAAAGTTTCCATTCAGCCCAGAGTCATCGGAATAGTCTTTCATGGTGTGGACACAAGGCCAAAGGATCTGCCCACAGTTCTTCTCTGGGCCAAAGAAGCAGCACAGTGACTGGAAGAAGAAGCTGGCAAACCCGCAGCTGATACACTTGATCATCATGATGAATATCCCCAATTTGCGGTACGCCAGGACCGTCGCAGGCAACATAATGACACCTGCAGAGAAGAGAGCAGAAGCTGCCATGGCCGTGGCACAGCTCATCTGCTTCAGGGAAAAGGCCACGCGGCTCAGGCGGTCAGAGTGGGGACACAGATGATAGGAGATGCAGTAGTTGACGGTAAAGTCAACGGAGAGACCTACTGCAGCTGAAATGAAGAGAGACTCCACCGCGTTGAGCTGCCACTCCAAGAGGACCAAAAGGCCAATGGTTACCAGGACGGTGCCTGCGATGGTACTAACAGAGAAAACGCTCAGGAGAACATTCCAGGTAGTGAGCAGCAGCACCACGAAGGAAATGGCTATGGAGAGCCCCATGACCACCATCGTTTCTGTGCTGAGACTGTGCTGGAGGTTGTATAACTCCAGTTTACTGGTAAACCACCCATTCTGAAGCCCCACGGGGGCAGTTTTCATTTCCTCCGTTACCCAGAGGTTGATTTCCTCATAGAATTGTTTGGCTTTGCTGTAGTTGAAGCTATAGTGATAAACAGTTTGAAACTGCAGCACTAAGGCAATGAGATTTCCCTCCCCGTCAAACCTGAGGCCCAGATCGTATGTTTCTGCCCCTTCCCTGCCCTGTTCCAGGAGCATCATTTTGATGCAGTGTAAGAAGACTTCGCTTCCGTAAGGGAAAGAGAACTGGTTACAGCAAAGGTTGAAGCTGTGGTCTCGCTGGGAGCACTGGCGACTGTCCATCCACCTGAGGAACTCCTCCATGAAGCACACAGTAGATTTCTGCTCTGTGTCGGGGTAATAGAAAGTTTTGTTCTTCACTTTTTGGCAGAATTCGAGGAGCCACTTCTGGGCATCGGGGTTTTGGATTGTGAAGGTGGAGTCTGTTACCAGGGTGCCATTGCTTTTTGGATTGAAATGGTCCCCATTATCCACGGGCAGAATGCCCCAGACTATCGTGACAGGCATACGCTGCCCTTCTCCACGCTCCAGTCTCTCAAACATGAACTGGTGGCAATACTCAGAATCGTACCTCTCAAAGGGGTGGCTCAGTCTAAACACCTGGACGGATGATGCCTCGAGAGTCGGGAGTTTAAGTTTGGGGTTGGAACAGGAAATGTAGGCACCTCCTATCGCTAAGGCAGCAAACCAGCAGATCCAGATGTACCGAAACTTGATGACCCCACAAGGCAGGAGCTTTTCAAAGAGGAGCTTGGAGGTTTCAGACAGCGTGTTCTGGAGACCCCTGAGAATGTAATGGAAGGAGAGAGCGGCTCTCTTATGGCCGGTGTTGTTCCAGTAGTCTTCTGGCTTGTAAATGCAGGTCGTGGCTATGTAGCGCTCGTACAGCACAGCCGAAGAAGGAAGCCAAGTCATCATGAACACCAGATTCACCAGCACGGAGGTGCCCATGAAAATGGCAAAGCAGCGGATGGCTATTATATTGCTAATGTAGCTGGCGTAGAAGGCAGCACCCGTCGTGAAGCAAGATGCCAGCATGAGATACGCAAAATGGTGCATGGTTTGACTCACCCACTGAGAAAGCCCAGCGGAAGGGTTCTGGCTCTTGCTGAGGTTCCAGAGGTCGAAGAAGACAAAGGTGTGGTTGGCACAAATGCTGCTGAGAATGACGACTGCGGTCAGGTTTACGAACGGGAAGTAGGTGAATCTGAAGGCCACCTTGTACAAGAAGTAGGAGATCATTAAAGAACCGGCAACAGCGAGCAGGACCATCAAGGTAATAAAGACTGAGCGTAAATAAAAAGAAATGCTTAGAAAAATAGCTAAAATTGCCAGGACTGGATACTTGGTATCCAGTAAAAGATAGTGCTGGAACAGTTTCTGTTTAAGGCCCAGGTCCATTCCAGTGATAGACGTGTAGTTATCAAACAGATCCCAGGATTCAAGGTTGTCTAAGTAGATCCCCATCATAGATTCACCTTTCCGTGTAGGCAAAAACAGCAGGCTGTACTTGAGAGAGGGCACTTGGTACTCCATTGTCTGGGGGCTAAGAAAGTCTCTGTCGACCAAGAAGTGAAGCAGCTGGTAAATGGCGTTGAAGCGGGTACATTTTTCTGGGACTTGGGCACACTGAGAGTGTTTCTGCCTCACGGTGTCAGGCCCTATGCAGGACGGAGTGAGGACACCGCTGTGGTAGTCTGGAGCACAGGCACGAAGGAGAGCCAGGGTGTGGGAGATGTCTGCTTGGGTTATCTCCAGGCACGAAGACCTGTTGTACAGGACAGCAATGTAGTTCCCCAGAGACCAGCTTGGGCAGCACTCGTTGGCTTCAGTACGTTGGCAGAGGTCTCTAAAATGAATATGTGAGCGTATCTGAAAAAGAGATGAGGGAGCACCACGTCAGACCCCCTCTGAGTGCTTCATCTTGCAGCCTCACAGCGCTCCTTGCTCTTGGCAGTAATCCTCCCCTCCAGGTGAGCCAGCCATGGCTCACCATCCTCCCACTGACAAGCCGCAAACGCTGCTCAGACATGCCAGCCCTTTGCAAAATTATTTATAACCTCTGATTTGAAAATGTGGATCCCGTGGCAAGCACAGCTAATCCAATTAAACTGCCCCCTTGCAAAACTTGCTGTCACAGTCTCCAAGATGACAGCTCCATTTTGGTAATTGGCTTCTGCTGCCCAAAATTTGCAACAGCTTCACTTGGACACCTTTGGCCTCTGGACCAAGCTCTTGTTCCGTGTCCGTTTCTTCTGGTTTAATGGCAGCTGCTGCTTTGCACCTGGACCTCAGTGACAGCTGGAACTGTCCATGTGTTGCTAAGTAGGTGAAATGCTTTGGGGTCCTCTAGGCAAAAACCTGTTCTCTAACTATAGGTTATTTTTGTCTGGCTTCCTTTCGGCTAGAGGTTAAAGAGTACAGCAGTCAGAGAAGAGGCAGCACGTATGTATGTTCTTCCTGACATTACTGACCTTGTCTTGTTCAATCTGACACATGGACTGAATAGCTTGCAAGTTCCATAAGCTCCCAGCAGTGGTGGACATAAATACCAGCTGGGAATAGCTCTTTTCTGAAATAAAGGAGAGGAAAAGTAATTAATAAAGAAAAAAAAAAATTATTAGGTATTGAAGATGAATCAGCCAGGCTGTTTGGAGTAGACACTCTGTTCATAGAAAAAAAAATACTTAAAGATATGTGTATCTTGCTGTCTATACAACTGCTGTGGAGGACTCCCTGAAGGGAAGCAGGTCACAGAGCTTGTAGTGAGAGGCAGCATCTGCCCTGTGTGATCTGACCTCTGCTCCTCATCCGTCCGTCAGCAGCAGCGGAGCAACTTTGGGGCGTTTTCACAATAGGCTCTCTGTGCCGTCAGCATGTTTTTAGTGAGTGGTGGCATCTGGTTCTGCACCCCTGTTACAAGGAGAGGGGCTCAGATTTAGCTAGAAACTCCCAATGACTCGAGGGTTTGGTGTTTGATGCTTTCAAACATCATTTTCAAACACTTTTTTTTTGGAGCAGTGGCAGGGAAGGGAGTAAAAATAGCTGTGTGTTGTTCCTCTTTGTTCTATTTACTGGTGTCCATCTGGGGACAAATTAAGGGCATCTTGGAGTCTTCCTCTTTTTCCTCTCCAGCTTTTAGTGCCACTTACATTTTTTCAAGAAGAAGGAACACAGAGGGAGTGGGAACAGAGAGAGAGTGAGTGTGAGAGAGAGTGGGGCATGCACCAGAGTATTCGCCTTTGGTACGGGTACATGTGAAAACACGAGTGCTTTTACTGGTGTTTTTAAGTCTTATTACTAAAAAGGAAAATGAAGTATGGCAAAAAGTTCAGGAGAAACAGCTTTTCTCCAGAATTTCAGAACACTTTCCAAAAGGTGGCATGGCTTTCACAGGGTAGTGTTGCTTTCTTCCAGAACATTTCCCTCTGTCCTAAGCCACTGAAAGTTCTGTTTGCTGTGGAGTTCTGGGTGTGTAATACTCACTGTCCCATCGGGACTTCACTCACCTGGGGGACCACAAAAGAAACCATCTGCTCCGTAGATCTGTTCCACCATTCTCCGTGTCCTCGCTTCTTGTTCTCCCTGAGCAGCCTTCTGTCCTCTGGTAATGCCGATGTCATCGTAGCTAGCAAGAGATCGGGTGATTGGTGTGAGTAGGGATTGCCTGGCTCCAGTTCTGGTCACTGACACGGCTCTGGTGCCTCACAGAACAGTACGAGTTGTCGTATGTCTTGAAAGAGCATTGCTCGGGTGGGACCTTTTTGGTACTGGGTTGACTGTGCCCCTTTATAGGGATCTCCATCAGTGAGAAACTGCAGTGAGACCGAGTGCAGATGTGCTGAGGCTCCTCTGTGGTCTCTTAAAGGTGAACAGGGATGTAAATGCATGAAGAGTTTAGAGCCCAATTCCTGCTTTCCAGAGCAGGGAGCCCAAGCCCATTGCAGGCAAACAGACTTTAAACTCTCCAGTGCTGTGATCACTTTTAAGCATAGCATGTTGTAATTCACACAGCTATCTCAGAGCATTGAATCTCTAACTTTACAGCCATCATCTTCCTCAGCTCCCCCCGAACCAAACTCCAATACCTTTTCTTCTCGGCATAGGGAGAAAAGGAGAAGGTCTTCTTGTAGCCTGTGTGGCTCTCTACATTCCTCCACACAACGAGCTTTCTGCCAATGTCGGTATCCCGGGGCTCAAAACCCTGCAGCCAAGCAAAAGGGCTTTGTCATCAGCTTGCATTTCAGTTTAGCTTAGCTTTCCTTAACCCTCCTCCTAGACACAGCAACTATTTGAGTTTATTACTGCATCTTGGAGAGATTCACAGATCGAATTTTCCCTGGAAATACTCCATCTGACAGAAAAAAAAAAATTCTCCTTTCTGTTTTAGGCAAGGATAGCTACAGTTCTCTCTCCCTGATCTCACAAGACTTCTCTTCAAGTAAAATAGTCACACAAGTGGAAGTAATTTTCCTGCTCCTAGACAAACTCCAATCTGCTCTCAGGATTCTCCCATTAACAAGAGACCAGAAAATGTGGGATCCTGCATGGCAAACTGGACCCTGTGCAGCAGTGCACTGCAGCCTCCCCATTTCAAGACCCTCGCTCACAGGCTGCAGGAGCCAAAGCCAGATCCTCCATCCAACCTCCACCCAGCCTAGCTAGT
Organism: Chloroceryle amazona; assembly: GCA_027560015.1. Lineage (NCBI taxonomy): Eukaryota > Metazoa > Chordata > Aves > Coraciiformes > Cerylidae > Chloroceryle > Chloroceryle amazona. The sequence continues at coordinate 8,342 of JANHFX010004364.1, forward strand.
GGTTTTGGGCAGCCCCAGCCTTCCAGCAGTGGAAGCGGAGCAAAAGGAGCAATCCCAGTTTGTGCTGGCAGTGCCTCCACAGCAGGGTGAGGGCACCAACATGGGCTGGTGGCTGCTGCTGGCACGGGCTCTGCTCTTTCTGTGGTGTCCGAGAAACAGCAAATACTGTGTGTTACTCTGGCACATTATGTCCATCCTGAAGGAATCTTGCTTTGGTTGCATGCTGTGAGGATGTGGGTTATAAGGACAGCAGGTAAACACTTGGGTCACTTTTTCTAGTGGCTTTAGTGTCCTGGATTCACTGTCCTGCTTTGCTGCCTCTCTCTGCAGAGAGGAGGGAAGTAAAGGTTTGTTTGATATGGTTGGCCCCTGGATTTTCCTTATGTTCACATTGACATATTGTCTGTAGGGACTTACCATTAAGGGTTCTGAAAAGTCAGGCAGATTTCCAACAAGCAGACCAGCTACAGTGCAAACCACAGCCATCACCAAGCACAGCACAAGCACAGCTATGGGCCACTCCGCAACCGTTTGAGAATAACTGGAAGCAATGGGAGAAAAAAAAATGCAGCTGTTGAGGCGCTTCTGGTATCAGCATGAAACCTGCTGCTGAACCAATGTAGTGTTGGTGAAAGGAAGGAAAAGAATTAGGGCCTTCTGGTTTGACCAGTTATTTATTGAAAAGCTTAGAGGCTCTGGTACAGCTATTAATGAACACACTATACCTCCGACTGGATGTTTGCAGGCAATTCTAATTAACTTGGGTAATTACATTTTGCCTCCCTACATTTTCCTGCTTTTTCAATCAGAAATAATAAAAAAAAGACTCTTGTGTCCTAGGGCAAAATGAAGCTTTAAATATTTAACTTAAAAGACTGCATTTAAAAAGAACTTCTTCCTTCTCCTTTGAGAAATGTGTTTAAAATCCTCTGCCTTTTGAAAAGGTGAATTTATCTCATGGATGGGCTCTTCTAGTGGGCCGAGCTGGGCTAATCCTATAGATACATATACACACACCTCTGCGTGCACACACGTGCATACGGGATTATTTCATAAATATATACATGAAAGGCCCAGAGAACTGCTGTCAGGACAGTATTGCTGTTCACTACCGCAGGTTAAATCGATCTCCAAGCACTCTGAGGTTTTCCCTGCTGCTGGGAAGCCTGGAGTGGGGAGCACTGACCTGGCAGGGCTGTCACCAGCAGTAACACTCCACCTTTTCCAACAGCAGGGTAGGAGAGCAGGGATAATGGGGTAGAAGGACAGGAAGCTAAACATACCTTTTGGGCATCCTGAAAGCTTTGTCATGTCTGCAGACAGAAAGCAAACGAAAAAGAGATGTGTTAATTTCTTGTTTTCCTGGAGAGCCCGGTGCTGGGCTGCTAATGAGCAAGTTAACCCTTCCAGGGACTGGGGAGCACAAAGCTGAGCCTTTGCTGCAAGAATTAGTTTAATGAGTATGAGAGTCTTTTCTGTTGGCATTTGAACCAAATGGAATGTCAAGATACAGAGTTACGCCTCATTTTGTCCTCTCTAAGAAAATCCCACAGAAATTAATGGCCATTAACAATGTGGTCCCACAGAAACCACCCTACAGCTCTTACCCATGAAAATCTACCTGGTTTAAGTGATTTCCCGCTGAGTTTTTAAATTGTTCCAGACCAAAGCTGTTAACAAAACAGCTGCACCTCAGTGGGTCACCATATCTGAAGGACCTTTCATTCTGCTGTTTCCATTGAAATGTCTCCTTGAAATATGCCCAGCCCAGCCTGGGCATGTTGCAATGCAGCTTCCAGGGAACTGCTCCCAGCCGTGGCTCCCTCCTCTGTGCAGCCATGCCAAGATCAGCTCAGCGAGTCCTCCCTCCTCCCATTGCTCTCCTCCTACGCCCTTGCTTAAATGGGGAGAAGGTCCTGCTGCACTCCGAGATGGCCCTGGGTCCCTGTTCTGTCCCGGGCAGCTGACTGGTGACCCAGTGCCAGCGCACCCTTCCCAGCAGGCTGCTAGGAGTGGAAAAGATGAAAAAGCAAGGGAGGAGAGTCACCCATGGAAGTTCCCCCCACTCTCAGTGGCACATGTAACAAATTATATTGCATTTTCCTCATCACACTAATGCTGTGTAGATTTGGGAGAGAGGGGAGCAAAGAAAAATCCTCACTGGATTATTAGAGCGGTCTCTTTCTGGCAGCACACTGCCCGTCCTGTGCTAATTCCCTCACAATAGCTTCTCAAGCAGATTTGCTTGGATTAAAAACCCCGTTCTAGAATTATTATGTTATCACTTTTCTGTCCGCTAGCGCTGCACACCCTGCCAGGGATTTGCAATCCAGCTGCGTTTCCTACTTAAATAACCTGTTACGGAGCACACAGTTGACAATTTTGTTGGTAGTGTACGAGCTAAAAAGGATCCAGGCTCCACTCCGCTGACTGCAATCGCTCTACAATGCAAACACAAGCAAATTAAATCCTCTGTTAATGGCTAGAAAATGAGACCATAAAGGGCTTTTGTGCCTAACCCTGCACTGACGTGCAAAGGCAAGGAAAGAATCCTGTGCCATCTTTTATTGGACTTCAGTGGCTACTTCAGCGGTAGCACAGGGATCGTGGTCTTCACTGCCAACAGTGGGCTCCAAAAGGCATGTGCAGTGAGGAAGGCCGATGCTGGCTGGAAGGGACAGCTGCCCAAGAAATGCCCACCACCCAAGCAAGTCATAGGGTGCTCAGCACCCAAGTGGAGTTTGCCTGATTCGTCATGAACAAAACAGAATTTACACCCTTGTTGCTGCCAAACCTGGAAAACCAAATCATCTTCCCCACATACGTGTTTCTCAGGGCTCAGCTCTAGCCAGTGCTTGCCCTCTGCTGCCTCTCCCAGCACAGGCAGCAGCTTTGGTTGGGGCAGAAAAAGAAATTAACTCTGCTCTTATCACTGAGAAGCTCTGCCAAGAGAAAGGATTAGTCAGCTGGGTGTCTTGCAGTGCAGAAGGAGAAAATACAAAGCCCCCAGAGATGGGTATAATCACAGCTGCATGATCTAGGAGCAACTGAGTGACTTCGGCTTTCTCCCGTGAGTCACTCTGAGAAGCAAATCCCGCCTCTCCCTGGTGTGGGAATGCAGCTCTCTGTACACCCTCCGCAGAGGTGGAGGGAGCAGACTGGATCCCTCTGGACATTTGGGGACAGCTGCTGCCCCAAGCTGAAGAGCAAACCCCTTTTTTGTGCATCCCCACTCAGACCCTTCTCATCCCCTCCCGCTTCCCACCATGAAGTTCAGGAGATGCTTTTTGCAAGCCCCTGAGCCGCTGTCCATGTGCCTCTTACCTGACCGTTACAATGTGATGCTGCACCGGCCGTCGCTGCCCAGGGGACCACTGTTTCCAGGGGGTTTCCGAGACCTCGTGGTGGGAAGCTGGTGTGGGATCACCACTGGAAAGGTGGGAACACAACATGGGCCTCTCGCCGTGCCCCGGGAGCTGGGGCAGGCTGTAGCTACCCCGGGGCTCCTCCTGGTTGCAGGGGTAATAGATGTGATGCTGCTGCGAGTCCTGGGAGCTTGATGGGACCTGGCCGTTGGACTGGGTGGAGACTGGCCCAAGTGTGTGGCTGGAGGAGGGCAGGTGGTCTTCCCTCAGCCTGGGGGATGCAGGAACAGGGCAGTGATGGACCGGGCAGATTCTTTCCCAGGAAGTGCCACTGTAGCTGGGCTCGGTGTTCCCAATCTCTGGCATGGCAAGACAGGTCTGGCAAGGTCCTGCATTTTGTTTTTCTCTGTGAGGGAAAATAAAGGTGTGGTAAAACAGCAGAGCAGTGGAAGGGCTGTGCAGGGGAACTGCATCCTGCAAACCAGAGAGTCTCACAGGCCTCCCATGTAACGCAAGATGTAAAACCTCACCCACTATTTGCCATACCAGGAGCTGGTCTCGGAGCTAAGCTGGAATATGCTTTTTATAAAGGCATCCCTGACTCACTCAGGGATTCCAGATGATGGAGAATCCATCACGTCTTTGTTGCTCCAAAATTTTGGAAAGTCGGGTAACATTCCCTCCAACAATTCTCCAAGATATTTCCCTGTGGAGGGGACAGAACACACTGGCTGGGGATAGCAGCAGAGTCCTAACTCCGGACCACAGAGTGACCACAGCGATCTGGGGGAACGGAAACCAAAGGAGACTGCATGTGAAGAAGACAATCAATTATCTGCACTTCTTGGGAAGATGAATTTGTTCAACTGCTCTGCAGGAGGACTGGCTCTGCTCCACGCTGGGACAGCAGGAGGGTGAATCATCCCTGGCACTGAAACCTCTGAACAGTGAACCCCATGGCTGTGACAGAGTAAAATGGGCTTCAGCCTCCAGCCTGGCACATGCCCTGATGACCCCCAGGTCCTGAAGACTCTCCACTGGGCTCTTCAGGAACATTTTAGACATATATTTCCCAAGGATCACAGCAACAGATATTGCTGGTCTTGGTATGTAGGAGGGGGATGGACAAGGATCTCTCAAGAGCTTTTGAAGCTTGACTTTCCTCCGACTGCTGAATTTACTGGGGCAAAACATTTGCAGACTTCAGTTCTCAAGTAATGAGAGGATGTCTGCTGGACATACTTCCTTCTCCCTGAGGATTTAAAAAACATATTTCATTCTTACAGTTCTTGATTTATGGATCCCAAGAGATTTTGCTAGCTTGGAGAAGGTTCAAATAATACATTAAGGGACTGGTTATTCCATGTGACACCAAAGGGTGTCACAAGGGTTCTTCATGCACAATAGACTGAGTTTGCACTGATTCCAAAGATGCTTTAGGAATTGCTCTCTCAAGAGATGCTGCCGGTCAAGGTGTTGGAGTTTCTGCAGCACCGTGTGATCTGGAGCCCAAAAAGAAAGCGCAGTATGGGAACACCAGTAGTGCCCAATCCTTGTTCAGAGCATGTGCCATGGCGTCTACAGCTGACTGATGTGTCTTGCCTGAGTATCTGGCATCGAGGATTAAGTGTGACAAGTGATTAGGGCCAGCTAGAATCACAAAGCATCTCAAGGCATCAAAGAGTGATGAGAGCTGGAGCGAAATTAGAGCGAGATGAACTTCAGCCTGAGGCACCTAATGACATGTGGGAAAAAATCAAGGAAACATGTTTGAGAAGAGAATACTTTTGAACGTTTGCAGGGTCTCTCTCACTCCATTTTCAGACAACCATGGACATTACTTCACTTTACTGGCACAGTGACCAGTCCAGGGACTAGTGACAAAGAAACCTCAACTGATTAGATGCCATGCAATGCTTATTTTAGTTTCTAAGCCAGCAGACAGCAGCAACAGTTACAGACACAGATGGTGTGTTCGGGGGTCCTCAGTACAGTGACACCGATATCAGAAGCAATAGCTGATGTTCAAATGCAGATGTTCTGAAGCTCAGGCCATGCAGAAGGGGTGAGCTACACAGGGGATTTTATTTTGTGTCATCTAATGCCTTTGCTGAATATTTTTTGGTAACGGCCAAGGAAGGAGACAAAAAATGGCAAAATGATATGAAAATAGTCTGCAGACACCAGCACCTGTGTGAGTTTGTTTGCATCCTTGGAAGAGGTCGTACACCCAGAGAGAAATGTCAGACAGCATCTGCGAGACAGTGTATGTTTCCCATGACAACAGAGCAGCTGCAAGAAGTCAAACTTTGCACTGAAGCAGGTGCCAGAAAACCATCAGACAGACGTGGGCACACCTCATCGCTTGACAGGTTGCTCCCCACAGTTCCAGCGCTTGTTGTCTCTGCTCTACAACTCCAAGTACTGGTAAAGCCTTGAGCTCATTCAGCGTAGCAAGAGGGAGTGCTGCTGGACAAAGCAGGGGCTCCTGGACAGATTGTGACATGATACCACATTCACCCACGGAGTTTGTCAAAGGAACGGCTACTGACTGTGTTGCGTGAGGCTCTTGCTTCCCTGTCACAGACGGGTTAGCAGCAGAATGACTTTCACACGCCTGACTTGCGTTCCAGCTCTAGATAAAGGTAGTTTACCACAGAAGACTACGAATTCGCCATCGCTGTACATGAATGTGATACATGAGAATATAAATCACATGCCAGCAAAGATGTTCCTGAAGTGGAACAGCTTAAAGTGTAACTCATCTTCCTCTTCCGCAGTGCCCAGGGACTGAAGTGCAGGTGCAGCTTGCTTGGGGGTTGTAGTTCTGTACTGGTAGTGCTGGCTCAGGGGATTTTCACCAGAGAGCTGGGACTCTGGTAGTGTTAGGCTTTGGCAAGGTCTAGACCTTTTCTTGCTCCCCTTTTGATGCCTCTGAGTTATTGTGATGCCTCTGTGTTACCTTGATCCTGGCATTTTTCCTAATGTTTGTACACTTTAAATAGGTGATGGCTTCCTACAGTGACAAATAATTCACAGGGACACTGCTGCACTGTCAATTTGTGCTTTGAGTATTCTCAAACCTCTACAATATTCATGTTTGGGTTTTATTTTCAAAATAAAACCAAAATTCTTTTATTTTGTGTAAGCTGCTGGATTGGCACAGCATATTGGGGCCAGGGGCTTTTCGTACTGAATTAGCCTGATGGCTGCACTGCAACTTCTGCCTCATCTGATGGTGAATATGTAACACTGGACAGAAGAAAAGGGCTTTCACAAGCCCACTTTGAAGATGGTCAGAGAGAGGCGGGGAACACTCGCTGAAACATTCTTCCTCCAAAAACACCTCAGCTGCAAACCCTCCTGGTGGGGAACACGGGTGATAAGCTCTTGGGTATCACAGATAGCCTCTGGTTTTTATGCATGTACATTAATATATTTGATTCTAACACGTCACATGAAAGCCCATTCTTCTTTTTTAGCATCCTTACTGTGAAATAATGTCAAGTTCCGTTCTTCCCCTGCCCGTTGTCTCTTAAATCCATCCCCTGCCTGCTTCATATTTTAGAGTAACTTTGGCTAGTTCAAATTATTCACTTGTGACTCTTCTTCATTATCTCCTTTTCCGACTACACAATTACAGTTCTGTTAATCACCCTCTGGATACGAGTTGCCTTCTGCTCATCTCTCTCCAACTCCATGACGATGTGACCTTGGTTATCCAAAATCTCCAGGGAAACCTGGAGCTCGCAAATAATGATGGGTTTGGATAATCACTGCTGGCAGCTCTGCAGAATTCGAGTCTTCACTTGCTCCACTGCCAATTAGCCATAGTGCTGGCGGCCTTAACGTTTGTTGTGCACAGGGTGCACCAGAGATGTAGGCTGGTCCTTGATTGCCTGCAACCATGTCACAATTACTTTTCTGGGCCTGCAGGACCCTGAACTATGCTAGGAAAATGGTTACGGGGGGAGTTTCTGATATGTGTTTATTTCCAGGCAGGAGAAGAGGTGAGCAGAGCACTGCACTGGGCTCCACTTGCTGCGCTGACACTAACGAAGATTAACATCAGGGGAAGGGAGCCATTTTTTAACGTTCATTCCCAGTCTAGTTTGAGTCAGATATTTGACAGCCTTGGGACTGAGTGGGTAGCGATGATGCCTCAGCCACGGACAAGCCTTCAGAGGCAGCCTGGCAGCCTCCATTTTCTTCTCCAAGCCCAGCTGGATGCAGCCAAAGAGATGCTGGGAAAAGAGAGGATGAGGAGGTGTAGGGCACGGGAGTTCACCGCTCCTGTTACCCACGGCAAGGGGCTGCATTTGTCACGCTATTTGCTTCCCCATCACTTCCCCTGAGATGTCTAGACAGGATAGGCGTCCAATTTATGAGGCTGCCCGAGTCACTCTGAGCGCAGCAGTGTCTTTCTGAGACAAGTATCAGGCCCAGGCAGCTTGCCTTGCGTCAGGGAACCAGCAAAAGGCCAGGAGCTTCTTCCCCCAGGAAACCAGGCAGGATAAGAGCAGGATTTGTAAGGAGCCAGCTTTCTGCTGCTCCAGTTCGGCTGGGATGTGGAGCAGAGGGAGGCACTGCAGAGTCCGTAGCAGGAGCCAAGGGCTGGATGCTGTGAGCCCACCCCCCAGGCGTGGGCTATCTCCCTCCCCCCGGGAGACCAGCCTCCCTCTGTGACGCTCAGATGCTGCCCCACAGAAGGTGCCAGCAGGACTTGGCTTTAGTTGCTCACCTCCCCACCAGCCTGAGCATCAAAGCCCCAGCAAGAGGGTTTGCTGGACGGGTGCCGTGTTGGCTGCCTGCCCCCAACTCCTTCCCCCTCCAGCCGGCTTCGGAGACCACAAAGCTGAGCTCGGGCAGCTCAGGTTTGCAGGGCAGGGAGATGACAGCAGTGGTCACCTGCCCTTGCCTCAGCTGCTCCAGCCTTTGGCATGGCTCTGCCCTTGCTCCCCTCTGAGACGCGGCAGGAGAGCGCGTGTGTCTCTCAGAGGATAAATGGGACAAAAATACTCAGTGTTTTGAAGGAACAGCTTCTTTACTGGTCTGCTAATTCCATCCTTACCCCCCAAGACTATTTTTGTAAGCACTTCTCTGTTTTTAATACAAAGATTATCTCACCTTTCGGATACTAAAGAGAGGATCGGGAAAGCAGCACTTTGCATATGAAAGATGGGAAACACCCACCCAGTGAGTGGAGCTGTCTGGTGCCTGAGTCAGTCACAACTTCTCCTGTTGGCAAAAGAATCTCAAGGGGGAATAAAAAGCGAGAGAAAGGGCAAGAGGCTGCATCTTGACTACAGCCAGAGCCCTTTTGCCCTGGAACCTTTGCTCAGTTAGGCATTAAGTGCTGCAAAATTTTATTTATATAAAAAAAAGAAGCTAGTTTTATTCTCTTTCCCTTTTTTCTTACTCTAGCAAGGTTTTTGCTGCATATCAGCTGCACAAGATTTCCCAAATTAAGAAAAAAAGAAGTAAATTCTTTCTGAATTAAACCCATGTGCTACAGGTCAGCTGCCATCTCATGGCTTTTTCTTTGAGAGTCGTAAATGACTTTTTAGGAATGGGTTTTTGTAATGGAATTTAAATAGAGGTTTTCTCTTTGAACACAGCAAACCAGCAGTGGAGCTCTCGAGAAAAAAGCGCTGCTTTGCTTGTGTTTTTGAAAGAGGAGAGAGTGCCCTTTTCCGGAGGTGAGGGAAGAGCTCGCTGTGTTCCACCCTCTCCCCCTCCTCTAGCTCCCCTCTGCAGCTGACAGGGAGAGACAGGCACCTCCTGAGCAATTCAGCTCCTCCTCAGGCTGGGTCCAATTCTCGTGCATTGAAAAATGCCTGTGTAGCTGCTGTTTGTTTTGCTTTTTCGGTTTAGCAGCAGGAGAGCGTGTATCCTTGAGAAGACTGACGATCTTTTTGTTAATGAGACTCCTGAGTATGTTAAATCATCATGAAAAATTAATGAGACTGCAAAACTCTGCTTCCCACGGAGTCTGCCAAGGAAAGTTTTGCTTTCTAATCCTTTGCATTGATTCTCCTGAACAGCCTTACCCCTACCCCAGGCAGCGGCTGCTGCTGCGGGTGCAGGTGCATGGGACGGGGTACAACCAGACACAAAGGGCTCGAGGTCCCCACCTGGCCCTCGGTGCCGGACTAGCTCTGGATGCCGTTGGCTCTATCTACACTGACAGTGTCAAATGCACTGGTACAATCATGTTTGCTAAGCCTTTTGAAGAAAAAAGCCACCAAATTAAATGAAAAGAGAAAGGAAAAGAAGCCACCACCTTGCTGCCTCAGCCTGAAGGAGGCCAGAGGAGGGTGGTGTTTCCAAAGTCCTGTATTTTTCCGATGATGAATTGAGCACTGATGATAAGGAACCTTGGCTGGGAGCAGAGGATGGGCACTACAGAGCTAACCCTGTAGGGGCTATGTGAAGAGCCTTGCATGAGGAGCACTTCTGCACACGAACGCTCAGGAGAGAGCGAGCTCTCTTCTTGTGCTTTATTGCTGTGAATTTGAGTTCCTGAGTGAGCAGCATGAGTGAAATTCAAAATACCCCCACTCAGGTGGTTTAACTCACCTCTGTAACCTAACTCTCAGAGGCTGCAGCTTTCCTTTCAAAGACCTGTCCGGATGAGCAAGGGACCAGGGCTGCCCGGGGCAGGGGTGGAGCCCCTGTGATCCCTGGAGGGGTTTCCAAGCCCCCGGTGGAGCTGTGGTGCTGAGGGATGTGGTTTAGTAGTGACCTGGCAGTGCTGGGTTAATGGTTGGACATGATGAGCCTAAAGGACTCTACCAACCACAACAGTTCTATGATTCTACGATTCCTCTGGCAAGCAAAGTGAACATGGCTCCAGTGACAGCTCTGTCACCATCAGATGCCGAGCTTTAAACCAGTGCTGGATTGTGTACCGGTCACTGAGCGAGCACTGAGACCCAGGAGCACACCAGCCTCTGGCTGGGATCTTCAGAGCTGTCTAAGGAGAAGTGACTGGTTGGTTCCCCCAGGCGGGTGGGGATGTCTCAGAACAAAAATCCTGTACCAGACAGAAGTGAAACGCTTTGGCTTTCAGAAGGAATTTGTGTGCTGTTGACCTCGGGGTGGGCTCTGCTCAAGCAGAATCTGAAGAGCTCAGAAGGTCCGTTGCCTCCATTCTAACAAATGGCGATGGGCTTGAAAATTTTGGGGTGGCTCCTCGCCCGTGATCATGGGCTTGTTGATGTTTCCAGAAAATCACAATGAATGTGCAGTAAAAAAGTTATGTTTGTAAGAAAGCTAGCAAAGATGTTTTATCTCATACAGCCTTTTGTATGGTGGAG
>JANHFX010004365.1:0-18037 GCA_027560015.1 Chloroceryle amazona
GATCCGCAGGGAGCTGGAGAAGAAAAGGTACCGGCCCCCCAGGGCACCGCGGCCCCTTGCCTCGCTGCTGTGGTGCGGCCTCCCAGGGGCGGCTGGAGCCTGGGCCGGGCCGCGTAGGGTAGGGTTGGGTAGAGGGAGCGCTGCTCCACTTTCCTCCGCCTCTTTTGCCAGGGAGATCGACGTCCTCTGGAGCTTGAAATCGGGCTCGCCTGCGGAGGGCTCTTCCGACGAGCCGCTGGTGTGCTCGCAATTGATACTAGCGATAGGACACAGCGCTGCAGGTGGGTGCTGCAGGCTGCAAGACCAAACCGCCTGATGCTCTGAAATGCTGCGCTTCTTTTGCCGGTGGCTGAATTTGAGAGGGCGGGAGGTTGGAAGGAAGTGTAAGCGAGCCGGGACGCTCCCTGTGCCACGGTCTGTTCTAACGCTGCTGTTTGAATGGGCCTTACAGGTGTCCAGCCTTTCCTTTGGGAAGAGGGGTTTTAACCCTGAGTCAGCTGAGCTGTCCCGAGAAAGCCATAGTTAGTCTATGCATGCAAAACACAGGCTTTCTTACAGTTGTGTATGCCTCCTGTCAGATCATGGTATAATGATACCTTTTCAGTTGAAGGGCAGAAGCAAAGTATGTTTTGGATTTTAGGTGGGTCAGCCTCTCTTGCTGCGTATCTGACTTCTGTGCGGTAGGCTCTCCTGGATTGTTTGCTAATTGGCAGAAGTTTCCTTCACATAGTAGTAGCAAGTTGCTCACTGCAGTATAGTGTTTTGAAGTAAGGATCAGTCAAAGATAATGAGTCAGTGACAGATGAGTCAATAAGCTGTAATTTCTTTAGCTTCTAATGTCTAGTGTTTTGGGTTCTATGCTATTTACTTTTTTTTCAGTCACTTTTTCACATTCTAATAACCCACTTGTTCAAAATGCTCTCTTTTGAGGTGGTTATTTACTCATTAGGCATAGTCTTGAAACACTTGCTCCCTTTCCTACTCACACTTACCAAGGTTTTGATTTTTTTTAACACCCATTTCCCTATGGATATAAAGAAGCTTTAAGTCTTCCTTTCTTAAATAGGACACACCTAGAGGACATTTACATGATGTCTAAGTTAATTTTGCTAACTTGTTTTGCTCTGTTCAGGTTTTTCCTTGAAAAAATAGTTATAAATATTTTAGTTCTGTTTTCTGTTTAGCAGAAACTTTTGACAGAAATTTGGTTTATGAACATCTCATTTAGGATCTCTTTTTGCGACTAAGTCATGCCCACTCTTCTCAGTGCTTCCTAGAGCCACTGTAATAGTTCTGCCTTGCTGATTCAGTGATTTAAAATTTTTATTCTTTTTTTTTTAATCTGTTATCTCTGATATGTCAGGAAGTGTTAGAGACTTAATATTTCCATCCTTACTGTGTACTAAAACAAGCAAAGTTGACCTTAGTGATACAGTTCCTAAGAATACATTGTTTTGATGTTGCAGATCTCTATTATGTAGAGCTGCTCTTTAAGTCTTGACAGTGAGGTAGGTTGCTCACATTCTGGATATTTGCTGGATTTGATCAATAAATATATGTCAATAAAAATAAGCTATTAGAAAAAAAACCACAACACCTTGAAATTAAAATAAATAATCTAATTAAATTCAGATATTTATATGTAGAACAGAAATTTTATTCTTTGTAAGCTAACAGTACTTACGGGGTTTTGCAGCTTTCCTGTCTTCATTTATCCTGGATTCTGTGTGTTGGGAAGTAGTTGGAGTTGTGAAGCTATGGAATGAGTGGTGTCGAACATCCAACACAACAAATGTCCTCCCAACAGATTCTTTCTGTTTGTTCTACCGACTGATACCAGATCCAACGGTAAGTAACTCCTGCATGAATTCCTTTATATTTGAGCTTTCTGACAAAGAAAGCAACATTTGTTCACCCCCTACTATGCCCAGGTCAAACAAAGCATTAAAGCTGCAGTATTTTGCATTAATCTCATTAAAAATCCAAAGAGTCATATTATGCCCACTAAAACTATTTGAAGTTCTAGAGTGTGAAGTTCAGTATGACAGCCTGATTGCTTCACATCAATTGTGAATGAAAAATTCTTGTTCAAATAAAGTTGAAGAAGCCCAAGAACACTGAACAAGTTGTTAGCTACAGTCACATCATCTTTACATGTGCTTATAAGCTATTGTTGTGCTCTTTAAACCATATGTTTATCCAACTCTTTTTAAGGTTTTGTTGTGCCAGTGTAGTTGCTACGTTGCTGAGGATCAACAGTTCCAGTGGCTTGAAAAGGTAAAACTGGCAAGACAACAAATTGAGCAATGAGATCTTAGGGGTGGGGATCTTCAACTTAGTGTAAGTGCCTCTTCCTTTCTGATACTCTAAACATGACAGCATTATAAATAACTTCTTGCGGCTTTCCTAAATATTCAACAAATGACCAAATTTACTATCTCCAGATTCTGTGAAATTCCTTTCTAGATGGTGCCAGTTATATCTGCTGTAACTCACCAACTTTGAGCCATGACTTCTTTGGACCAAACCTTTTCTCTTTGGCTTATATATTTTGTGGCTTGTTTTCAGTTGCATTTCAGCTCTGGGAGAATCCTTTCTTATAAAAATAACTGCATTTGTACAGATGCCAAAGGATCACCAGACAGAGCTGTTGTGAAACTCATGATGGATGGTATTTTCACTGACGGGAGTGTTCTGTTCCAGTCAGAAGGAGGAACTCTAAAGGAAGATGCCTCCAAAGCAGCATCTGTCCCGTTTGTTCATAGACTTAGTGCGCTAAGTGCCTTACCCTAGCATCATTCAGGTACATGAACACTGCTGGGTCATTCAGGTCCCTCCAAGTGCCATCATGTTGATTTGAGTAAGATACAGCTGGGGAGGGAATGTTCTGGCTGTTGATTTTCTTTATGGATTTGGGTCACTGTTTAGCCTCAAGGACATATGGCTTATTTTGTCTTGCTGTCTGTATGCTAAGGTACCTTCTTTTAAATCTTTGCTGATCTAATGAACAAGCAGAGATTCTAAAGCTATTATGTTATGCTGAAGTTGTGTAATTCTGTGGCTAGAGACAGAAAGAGTGAGATGGAAAGGGGTGTGTCCAGTGAGAGCAAAGTCCAGCATGAGCTGAATGGTACCTGCTCGGTCCAGCCTGCCAGCTGGCCCAGGCAGCACATGAGAAGGATTAGTTGGTTGTGAGAGAGAACCACATGAGCATCTCAATGTGAGGGAGCTAGAGAGGTTAAGGGAAGGGAAAGATGGAAAACTGGGCAGCTTCACTGAATGATACAGGGGTTTCAGGCCCAAGCTTGTGGAGGGCTAGTCTTCTATGGTTCCTTGGCTTGTTGAAGAGTTTAATTTGCTTTGCTGAGATGTAACGCTTCACTCTGAAGTTAGAAGTCCTAAGACCTAAAACATACTGGTTTTGCTGCATTCCTTACACTTCATTTAAACTGGAATTACAAAAGAAAGATGATTGTGGTTTTGCTGTCATACCCATTTGTGTTTTTCCAGCTGTTTGAGCATATGTGTTATTTCAAACGTGGGTGTTCTTGAACAGGAGGAGTGTTTGGTTCTACCAAGTCAGTGTTCTTGAGTATTTTTAGACTTCATGGTTATTGGTATTTTTTAAACGTACAGCAGAAATATTGTGCTGATAATCTTTTGCTTTTAGTGCGAGTTGTGGACCTGTTTTGTATGCTTGATAAATTCTGATTTGCTGAGCATCTTCACAGTCTCCACAAGTCATTTTTCTTCTGTATGTTTTTTCTCAGTAAATGATCACTGACAAAATGAGAACATGCAGACTAAAATTTTGCAATAATGCATACCAGCCAGTGTTTCCAACACAGTAAGTTGAAAATATGTGTACTTCTGAGCAGTTGTGTCAGTTTTGCATTACAGTGGTAACACTCTGACGTGAGGGAACTGTCGGGTTCCCTGTTGTAATTGGTACCACATGCAGAAACAGGTGAGTTTCTGTAATGTTTACCAAATTCCCTATTTACTTATTGATCATAAATCTGAAGAGGACAGTGTAAAGGGACGGTACAGGTGTGCCTTACTTCTGCTCATTTTGACATCAGTTCTTTAAGAAGCACTGTGCAGCATCTTGGTGCTTTCCGAAAGCATGAAGTAGATCCAGAAGTATGTATTGTACAATGTTTTTAAACTCTTTTCTTTGAAATTGAGGAAGGCTGTGGAAAAATCAAGGTTCTCTTTCTCAATTCAACTTGAACATAGTTAAATAAAATCTTGAGTATTTAAAATGAAGACTCCTTTTAAGTACTGTAGAACATCTAGGGAGTACAAATTCAATTTCAGATGTCTTGCATTTTAGCAAGCTGCCTTCCTGTCATAAGCAGCCCGATTTTACCTGGAGTCCTTTTTCTTTCTACAATCACTGTTACTAGAAATAGTAAGTCTTAATATATTTGCAGGTGAATAGAAAGTGCTGAAAATCCAAAGCCTGTGAAGGAAATCTGTAGACTTGCTACATGTTAGCTGTTCTTTTGATTGATTGATTGTTCTTTGGTTTTTGTTTGTTTGTTTGGGCTTTGTTTTGTTGTTCGGTTTGGGTTGGTTTTTTTTTTTTATCTCTATACCAAGAGCAATGCATGTGAAATTTGTACATGAAGGTTGTGATTCAAATTTCAGTTAGTCCTGCAAACCTGAGTTATACAGCCATTTGCCCTCTGCACTGAAATGAAAATAAACCTTTATGGTGTTTTGCTCTTAGTGTGAGAACATAGATTTTGCTTATCTATTAACATTTTTATTTCAGGTTTTTGGTTGTATGCGAAAAGAGGGCTTGCAAGTAACCATTCTTTCAACATGTCCTGTAGCTGATTATAAAACTCAGGAATCCACTTTAACACTTCCATCTCCGTTTCTGAAAGCCTTGAAGACAAAAGAATTTAAAGAGCACATCTGCTGCCCACTGCTGGAACAACCTAACATTGTGCGAGATCTGCCTGCTGCTGGTATTTTGCAATTACAATTATTTACAAGGCTGCTGGTGGCAACAGAAATTTCACTTTGAAGAGTATCCCATTACAATTAGCTTAATTGTGTGAATTGTATATATACTTAATTCTGTGAATTGGCTAACATTAGCTTTTTGAAAATAATTCCTATCAGTTTGACATCTTACATATTGCCTTCTAACACAGGGACAAATTGCAAAACCACCCACAAATCCTTTTAGCTCTTAGGTGTGGGACATGAGTACTAGCAAACTCCTCAGTGTAGCTTCACAAACATTGTGTATTGGAGGTTTTTGGCATTTTACTTAATAACTAAATGTGTTTTATTAAGAGTTACTTTTATCTGAGCATCTGAACTGATGCTCACAATATCCTTTCTGCATATTACAGGTTTCACAGTGATTGACCTCATGCAGAAGTTAGATTCGGTTTTATTATGTAATGTAATAAAACCCCCAGGCTTTTCATTACAGAGTACCAAATTAGTGGTAGTAACATCATGAGGAAAAGCTTGTCTGGCAGAAGCTAGAAGTGGATGACTTCTCTAGAGAAAGTTCATCTTGTTCATACTTTCGGGTTTTTTTTCTGTTTGGTTGGGTTATTTTGGGGGAGGGCAGTTGTTTGTTTTTATTTTAACAGAAGTTCATATTTAATGAGGGTTTTTTTACTAATACTATACAGTTTCCAGTTAAGGTATTTGCAAGGAAGAAATGCAAACTGCATTTTTGGTGTGTTTTTTGTCTTGTGTTCCTGAGGAATGATCCTAGTCTACCAGTCAGGATCCTGAGTAGTTAATTTATAAACTTTAATGCTTTTGAAGTTCTGGCCAGAACAAATGTAATTTTGTACACAGAGATTCCTTTTCTGCTGAGTGTAACACACATTTTCTTTTTACTTGTATTTAGTTTTGAGTTATTGTCAAGTATGGCAGATTCCTGCAGTGTTGTATTTGTGTTACACTGATGTCATCAAACTGGACACGGTTACGGTTGAAGCCTTCAAACCTCTGCTTTCTTCTAAAATCCTGAAGACTTTAGTCAAGGTAAAACATAATATTTAAAAAATAATGGGAACTTTGGTCTATTTTTGTCTGTCTTTCATCTCTTGCGTTCTGCTGTTGATATGTCCTTATGGGTATTCCACCTGAAAAGGCAGAAAAATACAGACTTGGCTGAGAGAGGACAATGATTTCTGGTATAGTACCTGCTGTAACATCTGTTTGCAAGTTGCTTAGAAAGAATGAATCTACAGCTTCCCTTGGAACTTCACTTTGACTTTTCAGTCTCTTACAGCAGTACTGGTATACCAGGGAGTGATTTCTTGTGACTGTTTAAGCTGCAGTTTCCTTTGGAGGTGTCTCATGTTAAAACCTTTGAGTGTATATATATTTATTTTTTTAAACATAGTACATTCATATGCAAAATGGCTTTTTTCTAGCTCTATATCTGCCCGTGTTGTCCCATACATGAAAGCTTCCTAAGAAATTTATTTTAACCTATAACTTCTTTCTGGAATTATAAGGCTAAATTTCTAATGGTAATTCTTAAGTTTTGCACTAATCAAGCAGCTGTAAAGTCATGGCATTGTAGGTACAAAAAAAAAATCTTTTGCTTCTGACTGAAAAGCTTTTAACTGAAGCGTAGTTTGTTCAAAATGCTCTCTTCAGTTTTGCCAGTTGAACTTGTATTTAAATGACAGAAGAGGTTTGTGTGTGCTAAAGTATTGATTTAAGTTTTAAATGTGGGAATTGTGAGTTAGTTTTCATTACAGCTTATACTGATCTGCTAATTAAGACTGACAGGCTAGTATGTAAATATTTAAACTCTGAGGGAAAACAACAGCAAACATGCAGGCTCTTCCTCACATATACAAGCAAGGAGGAATGCAAATTAACAAATCCCATTCCGTGGTTCAACTGCAAATTCCTGAGGAGCCTTTAGCAGATCTCTGGATACCTTCATTCAGAAGACCTGAGTTTTGCTGACAGTTAACATTTTAATAAAGCTGATATTCAGAGTCAAAAATTGGAATAGAGGATAGTGAGGCTTTTTTGTTTTGTTACCAGTGATGTAGCTAATGTTGATCATCTCTTCCTTTTCCTAGGATGTATCTGAAAGCACAAAGATTCTGAAGAAGTTACTGACAACCAACGAAATTCACAATAATATCTATATCTAAAGAGGACATTTATGAATCAGACTGCACTTTCGTAAACTCCAGTTTCTTCTGTAGAGGACATTTTGGAATTGTAGGTTTTTCCTTTAAAAGTGGAATAAATTCCAGTAGATTTTTTACTTCTGCACTCAATTTTTGTTACTTTCAAATTCATCACTACAAACACATACGTCTTCTGCGTAGCTTGAGATACTATCTTCTGGAGCAATTTTAGGAAAGATAACTTGGATATGAAAAGCAGTTTCTTTTCTACTGAAGGGATTATTTTACCTAATCATACACCTTTTATATTTTAAAGAGGAAATGCAGTTAAGGAATTATGTCCATATCTAATAAGAACACCTATTTTTAGTTTCTTTTGAGACAGAAATTTTTTTCGTAACATTTGATCCTCTTTAAAGATTTGTCTGATGGAGAAAATGCACTCTGCATTTTGTTACTTAAATAAGTGCGTGTATGTACGAATGATACACATGTATGTGTATGTGCAAATACATGTTTTTTTTTATTTATATATTGATACAAAATATAGTAAGTAGAGTATGGTAAATACCTTTAAAAGACTTAATAGCGGAAAATAAAATTGCTTTACAGATTAGCAGGAGGCAGGAATATGGAGCTGTTTTGAACTGTATGGAAGGTCTGTGACTTGGATTAACTGAGTAGATTGTCACAGGTCTCTAGGATGCTGCTGCCTGCAGCTCTGGTGGGAAGAGAGATGTGCCCACAACTCAGATGCCACAGCTCCCATTTTAGGCATCTTGCTGAGAGCTCACATTTGTTGGCAATTGCAGATTCAGACCTTGGTCAGGAGCCATAGAGGTGTAGGAGCATTCCCTGCTGTCAGATCTCTCACAGTGGTGGGAACCTCTCCTGGTGAAATAGTGTGGTACACTTGCAAGCTGCTTTATCTGGATTTGCCAGGGTAAACAGATTTTATCTATCCACTTGAAAATTCTGAATTGCTGGCAACAGTAGGAATAGTACGAAATCTCTTATGCAGAGTATGTGATTTTTAGTGGGAAGTAAAAGTTCAGGTTTCAAAGTGTCAAAAAATTCTCTGAAAGTTGGTAACAGTTTCAGCAGTGTATTTAAAATACTCCTTAAGATTGGCCTGCAGTTCTGACTTGTATATATCCTCTGTTTAATTTAACATTTTGTTTAAGAAAATGGTGTTAAAAGATGCTGTTTCTGTTGCTACCAGGTAATTTGCTGGTGTTGTTGTTGCATTAAGAGATCTTTAAATAGCACATAGCTTATCCTTTTGGAACAAAAGGCTGTCAACTTCAAAGTTTTCCACTTTGACTTCCAGTGGAATTTTGAGCAGTGTATTCCACTAACAGAACTGTCATCCCTTCATGTTTGAAAGTAGTCGACTTGGTCAGCAGCCACTGAAGCAAGTAACACCCCTGGCTTCAGCAGGCCCACTACAACTTCTGGATTTGGAAATCTTTAAATGCACAATGTATCGCGTTTTTGACGGTGTTAGAATATTCTTGATGTGGATATCAAGTTGCATATCTGTTAAAACATTGATTTAAGTTTCTGTTAATATAATTACAGATAAGCAAGCAACTGTTGCTTTAAGTAATACTGTATTTTGGAACAAATTCTGAAGCATGAACTGCAGGACATGGTTCCTTCTGGTTTCTTTTTTCCCATTTCTGCACAGCATTTAATTAAAACCTGTTTGTATGTGTGCTCTGAGATGAGAGTTCTGTTGCTCTGAAAGAGTTGCACATTGGCTGCACCATCTTCCTAGTTGTGTACCGAATGCATCATATTTATTCTTTCCTGCATGCCATCAGCAGAAACACTGGTACAGCACACAAAAGCACGAGCCCAAATGTTCCTGTTGGAGCCAAAGCCTTTTGTAGAACCAGAGCAGAGTATGTTGGAGCTTGCACACTGAATATTGCTTTCAGAGACTGCCTGACTCCTGTCCAGTAACATGCTCCCTGAACCTTGTTCACCAACCTCCGTATTCCCACTGTGCGACAGAGATGAGGTAGAAGAGAGCTTTATTCTTTTGTCAGTCCATTCTTGAAGCTAAGGCATGATGCATGTCTCTTCCCCCATCTTGCTGCAGGCTTCTGGCACTCCTTCCCAAACTCCAGCCTTCTCATACTGGCAGCAGATAACTTAAGCTTCACCCTGCAAACTGCTTTGTTGCCAAAACCTCAGAGGAAGAACCTCATTTATGACACGTAATTTTACAATTTCTATACCAAAAACTGTATTAAAACATGGGAAGTCAGGTAGGCAAAATTTAGGAAAATCCTGGAAGTTTGCCCTGCAAACTAATTCAGTTCCTGACCAATGCCTGAAGACATTTGCATCTTTAATTGCAGCATTAGGTGCTTTTGGTCACGTAAAGCTGTCCTGTGTAAGGACAGTGCTCAGTTATGACAGCTGTTCACCTCTCACTCTGCCCACTCTGTGCTAGCAACTGGAGAAGAGGAAGATCATGATGAGATTGCTGTTTTTTTTTTCTGGGTTGGAGGGTGTGATGATAAGACAAGTGAGTAAAGGAGCAAAGAGGAGGAATTTGTTTCTGTCTTGGCTTCAGGCAGGAGCTTCTTTCCCATTGCTGAGCAAGCCCTGTAAATGACAGTTTGACATGCAGCTGGTATGTATGGATTTTGTGGGCGAAAAATCTGAAGTACCTAGGACCCGACTTGCTGACATGTTGGGCACTCACACGATGAGCTGTAAGAGAAAAGCTGGATGATGATGCTGACATGATGACATTGGCATAGAATTATTACAGTGAAACTTGAAAATATTTGGAATGCAAAAAAATGAAAAAGATTTCTTTAGAAAGGCAAGCATTTTGTTCAACCTCCGATGTTTCTGATTTTTTATAATGTTCTCTTTTGTGCCTGAAGCAATGAAAAGTCTAAATAAGCTAAGAGTAGAAGTAGGCAAGAGTAATGCAATTTTTCACTGCAAACAAGTCTGCATTATTTTCCTTTAAACATTTTAGACAAAAAAGGCATTCTTATTTAAATAATAAATATTAAGTATTCTGACAGCTGCTGCACATAACAACAACCAGCATTAATGGACACCTCTACCTAGCTGAATGAGACCACAGCTCTGAGGTAAGACTTTCTTACCTTATAGGAAACACTGAGATGCTGTTGATAGATATTCTAGACTAGTTTATGGGGAACAGTACACAAGGGACAAAAATAGAAAGTTCTTGTTCTGCTCTGATAGGAAGGTATCCTGAGGTGTCTTCAGTAAGACAAGAACACCACAGATCCCCAGCAGTGGACGTTTGGAAGAAAGTTGAAGGTTGAGTGATGGGCTATAGTCATAAGTTTTTCACTTTCAAATAATTGTATAACCAAATGTTTGAATGTTCTTTGTGTGGGATGTTAGGTACTTGCTTGCGTAATCACTTTAAAGTAGAAAATGTTTTGTAAGAGTGGAGATGTACATTCAAAGATAAGTTTCTTAAGTATTTAGTGAAAAGATTGTGGGTTCTTCCCCTGTGTTTTAATCGGAGGATTACAGCTTTCATACTCTAAACCCATTATATTGCTTGTGTTCAGAATTGATACTTGAATTCTTCTGTTAGGCCCAATTTGGAGTTGGATTCCTTTTCATGAAGGGAAATAAAAGCCATCTTTTTTTTTTTCCATCAGCTCTCTAGACTTTAAAGTCATCTGCTGCTTCATAGAGAATTAACAACAGGGGAAATGACATAATAGAGTCATGGTCACTAAAG
Source organism: Chloroceryle amazona (assembly GCA_027560015.1). NCBI lineage: Eukaryota > Metazoa > Chordata > Aves > Coraciiformes > Cerylidae > Chloroceryle > Chloroceryle amazona. The sequence goes on from JANHFX010004365.1 coordinate 10,894, forward strand.
GCAGCAGTGTGCTTGCTGATCACATAAATGGTGAATGTACAGCCTCACTTAGAAAAAGAGTAAACCTGTAGGTAGGAAGGTTATAGATGGAAGGTTGTATGAGAGCAGAGGCAACCAGGAAAATGTGAGAGCACAGTAGAAAAATCCCTAGTTCTGATCATCCTATAAAATTAGGGTTTGAGATGGTGGTTGTGAAATAAAAGTAGGGTATAAGGTGGGTTTGCTATTCCCTACTGGCTCTGAGTAACTTTCTTGCAGGTCACAAGTAATGCCTTTGTGCTGTTCTCTTTGTGCTTAATCGCTTCCAAATTGGGTTGAAAACAGGGGTTTTTTTTGTGCAAAGTAAACACAGTGAGCAACTACAGAATACTGTGCCTGGCAATTTCCACCCTTAAACCCTGCAGGATGCTTGCAAGAAGCCCTGTGAATGGTGTCAGAAACAAGCAGTTCTTTTGTTCATTACATCGGAAGTGCTGGTGCAAAATTCTTCAACCTGAAAACAGACTTAAGAGTGCCCAATGTAGCCCCATTAGGTTGCTGGGTGGGTTTTTTTTTTATCCCAGTGGGAGGAAGCAAGCACATTTGAGCTAACCTTGTAGTGCTGTGTGTGAGGAGATCCTCTGCAATAGTGCATTGAGCAGAAAAGGTGATTCCACCCCTGCCCTTATAGTTTTTACTTCTTTATGTTCTTCCTCTTCTTTATGAGCTGTATGAGAGCAAATGTGAAGAATATTTGCTTTTAACAACTACTGAAACTTAGTAGGTTGGGGGTTTTTAAGAAACAAACAAAAAAATAGTCTGTGGAGTTTTTATAAATAGTTATACCCAGGTGTGGTAAGCACATTTCTATCCTTATGAATGTGAACTTCAGCTCCTACGCTCCAGATAGTTAATTGGTTTGTTTTCTACAGGTCAGTGATCTTATTACCTGCTTTTCTGAGCATCCCAATCTGGAGGTGACTGAGAGGTCACATAATCAAAACTTTGGGCCGGTTTGTACTGTGATGTTCATTTGTGGTGAGCCTGCTTTCTAAAGCTCCTGTAAATTCTAGTTTTTCCCTAACTTGTTCAATTAATTTAATGATTGTCTTTAAAACAAAAATAATAATCTAGGTGGAAATACTTCCCCAGGTCAATGCTGGAGATCAGATTTCGTATCAGCTCAGTTCTGACAGTTCTGCTCAAAATTACGTGTGTTGAAAAATAAAACATTTATAAACAGGATGGCTCAGAGCAGGTGGGCCTGGAGCATGAGGGACTTCCCCTTCTCCAAGTATCATCCCAGCTCCCCTTCACATGCGCGATATTCCCTATCCTGATTGGGGATTGTGCCTTCACAAGGATCATCTGGAAGCATGAAGACATAAGCTGGCTCTTAGGAAGTAAAATGACACATGTGCCAGCTGAGATCTCAGACCCAAGGAGCTCAGGTGGTGCTGTTGGAAGCTTCCTGAGGTAATGGCATCCACTTTTAATGCCATGGGGCAGAGGGAATCGAGTACAGCAGCTCTTCTCCCTCACAGCAGTATGACTAGTGCTTCCCCCAGAGAAAGAGCAAAAGTTCCTGTGGTCCTCAGAGCAGCCCAGTAAAACCACAGGCTGCAGAAGTGGGTTTTCATGTTGCACATGCTGGTGTGAATCATTTACTTCCTTTCAGATGGGACCCAAACTCCCCAGTCGTGTCCCTAGAGTTCTGCACCACGCCAATGCATCAAGCAAGAGGTTCTTGTTGATTCATTAAGGAGCAACTGGCTCAAGATCAGAATAAATAGTCTTAGTAAGTAGGGGTCTTTAATGTCATACTTACTTAGCTTTCATGGTACTTCATGAACAAAGAGGATCAAAAGCAGGTTGACTTCACATGGCTTTAGTTTTCACTCTGCATTACACTTGTAGTGTGCACATCAAGTTAGATGTTAAAATTAAGATCAGCTGGTGAAGGTCTTGACTGAATCAGTTTGGGGTAGAGAAAGTAATGCTGTAATGCTTATAGAATCTGTCACTTGTCTAAAGGAAAGTAGCTTGCCATAATTTTTTACATCACCTCTGTCTAGGAGGTGCTGCCAAGTGTTTCTGCAGAGCAGCCTGCTGCCACAGCTCTAGTGCTGCCTGGCAAGGCCTGCAATGTTTTGAAAGTGGCCTCTGGTGTTTGAACTTCCATCAAGCCAGCCTTGTGTTTTCCAGTGTTGACATGTGGCTTCCAGACTTTAAAATCCAATCCGTGTTATGAAAATGCATCAGTGTTGTATTTAAACCATATTTTAATAATTTGGCCACCTGTACAATATCCCAAAATCTTAAAATAGAGAACTTGAGATCATCTGTAAATTTATTTGTAGCAGATGTTAAGTGTTCGGTGTATTCTACACATTTACACGCTGGGGGACAGATATTAAACATTACCCTTACAAAAATAACCCCAAACATATTTATTTCAAAGAACTGGAATGGTTCATAGCAGGAAGTGAATGCAGGAAGCTTAGTCCATTGTTGTGGTTTGGTTTAAAGGTGTGCTCAAAATAAGATGAAAAAAAGTTTTAGTCATTGCTGCACTTGGGCAAAATTATTTGAATGTTTAAAAGATAAAAAGCCTCTCTTTGTTTTGTATTTTGTTCCAGCAACTTTCTCAGCTGTTATTTTTCTAGCCCAGCTTTCTTTTTTACTTATTTTTTTCAGTGCACTTCAACTCTCTGACCTTAAAGACATAATTATGGGGCACTAAATCCTGAATGTCAAACCTATTCTCCATTGATTGAAAAATTATCCTTCTGATCAGAACTTGAGAGCCAGAAATAAAAAACGTGCTGGCAAGAGGGAAACCTTGTATATAGTCTGGCACAACAAGTCTCTTCAGTAGCAAAGTGAAGTGCTGCTTTTAAAGCTAAAGATATTGTCGAAAAGCAAACTTATATATGTAGTGTCCATTGATGTAGCTGGCTCCAAGTGTGCAAGCTCTCAGTCTGTTTCAGAAGCCATGATGCTTTTAGAATCTTGAGTACAGCTTTGGGAGTATTTTTATTTGAGTTTATAACTGTGAGGCCTGAACTTTTCCTTCCTTTCTTTGGGATGAAAGCTAAGGTTATGTGAAAGTTGTGTTTCAGGAGCTAGGACTTCAGGAAAGCTAGTAAATGTGTCTTAACACAGAAATAAAAGGAGGGGAAGGTCTGCCCTAGCCACTCCCACAATTACTCCCTCTCTGTGTAGAAAACATCACCTCTTGCTTCTTCAGTTTGGGATAGATAGCACTTTGTACACTTGCCCCACCCTGGTAGCATAGGTCCCGGGGTATGTTGCTGTAGGCTTCCTTAGAGCATCTGCTCTTTCCCTTATTGTCTGCCATGGGCTGATGTAAGACAGGGTGCTGACTGGGCCCTCACTTTGACCAGCTTCAAGAATATCCTTTCGCGTTCCCAATGATGTGGAGCCAGAGGAGCAAGCGGTGGACACCACCTCTGAGCTGGAAGGCAAGCAGTGCTGTCCCTGCCCTACCACAGCCTGTTACTAGTATTTCCCACAGTAGGTGGGTGTGTTAGGGTCACAGAAATGACATTGCAGCTCTCAGCTTGAGATCTTAACAGGGTTAGGAAAAAGGACCAAACTTTCAAGAGATGACTAGTTTCAGGGCCTTTAGTTTTGTTTGTGTTTGTCCAAAGACAATATGGCTCTAAGTTCTACAAGACCAGAGCATGCACAGGTCTAACTGGGTTGTCTCACCTCAAGGAGCTAATTCAGAGTGAGGAATGAAAAGGCAAGGTGATCAGCCTTGGGCCAGAGTTCACGTGTTTTGCTTAAAGAGCAGAATGGAATACATTAGAGGCTGCTGACTAATTAAAACTATCAAGTTTTCTACATTTTTGGAGTTGGCAAAGGGAATGCCAATTAACAGTTCTGACTGGTGTGGTTAGGGGTTGCCATTGAAAATCTGGTTTAGGGAGTCATACTTTTCACTCCCTAACTGAGTGCCCCTCTGGTAGACCTAATAAAAGATACATCTGGTTGGCTTCTCCTGCAGCCGTTGTAGTGTCAGCCTGGATGAGACCTTTCTGTTTCTAGAGAAGAACAGATCATGGGTGTTCTTTACAGCTGGAGACAGGGATGGGGCGAACTCTTCCTCTTTTATCACAAGCAAAACTTTTTTCATTATTAGAACAACAGTGCATCATCCTGCAAATTTGTGGTGTCTGAGATGATGTTGAAATACGTGATAACCTCTGCTTTATCCTGAAATAAGCTAAAACCCATTTCAAAGCTTTTTTATTCCAGATTATACTGAATGTAAAGATATGTGTATATATGGGGTTACATGATCACTTGCAGACTTTTGATATTAATTTACAGTTGCTGAGATTGTTTTGAGGCATTTGGACACCTAACAACTTCTAATGTTTTGCATTAAGTGTTACTTTTCTTTTGAAGGCTGGTTTATTTAACCAGGTAAATATCACAAGCAACTACTGAGATCTCTGTTTTGATTTCTTGGCTAGGTAGTTTAGCATTAAAGATGTCTGTTACGACTTGATAAATGGGAACTGTAATGGCAGCAGATGATCTTCACATTACTACTGTGCATAATCCACTTCCCTCAGCTTCAGAACATCAGCCAACCAACCCAAACAGCAATTATAAAGGAAAAAAAAAAAAAAGAGGCAAAAGTCCAAGGAAATAGTGTGCAGACAAGGCCAGTAAATGAGCAGGACTATTACTCACACCCCCCCTGGAGTGCACTGTTCAGCTTTGTGGCCCTCAGTGTAAGACAGACATGGATTTACTCGAGCAGGTCCAGAGGAGGGCCATGAAGATGGTCATGGGCTAGAGCACCTCCCCTGTGAAGACAAGCTGAAAGAGTTGTGGCTGTTCAGCTTGGAGAAGAGAAGGCCCCAGGGAGACCTTGTAGTGAGTGACCTTCCAGTACTTAAAGGGGGCTTACTGGAGAGCTGTGGAGGGACTACATATCAGAGAGTGTAGTGATAGGATGAGGGATAATGATTTTAAACTGAAAGAGGGTAGATTTAAGTTAGATATTGGGAAGAAATTCTTTACTGTGAGGATGGTGAGAGACTGGAACAGGTTGCCCAGAGAAGTTGTGCATGCTCCCTCCCTGGAAGTGTTCAAGGGCCAGGTTGGATGGGTCTCTGAGCAACCTGGTCTAGTGGGAGATGTCCTTGCCCATGGCAGGTGGGTTATAACTAGATGGTCTTTAAGAACCCTTCCCATCCAAACTGTTCTATGATTGTACAGATTCAAAATGAAAGGGCAAAAAGGGGAAGCTGGGTGCTTCAAGCATCAGTCAGTTCCTGCCCTGACTGAGAACTGCCTGGCTTCTGCCCACTTCAGTCAGCATTCAGGAGTTACACTGTGTCTGATAAGCATGTGGCATGTTCAGCTTTCTCTGAACATCTCTCTTCCTCCCTCTACCTTTGTTTCTCAAACATTTTGGATTTGGCACTCCTGCTTAAACCCTCTGCAGGACATGCACAGGCACCTGTATCCATGCAATTGTGGACCCAAAAGGTCAGGACCTGAAATTCACCAACAGTACATCTGTGGTCACAGTGGTGGTGTTAGGAACTTTGTATTTCAAGTAGGGCCAGCCCTGGAGTTAGCATTAGGAAGGTACTCAGTGTAGGAGCATGCAGGAGTCTTCCTACAAGGGACTTTCAGGGAGAGTGAACGGAGTGTTTGCATCTAGTCAAAGCTGTAATGAAATATTTTCCCAAGAGGGTTTTTCTCAGAGTTAACATAGATGCTGTTGATTTCTGTGGGCTTTGGAACACTCCTCTGTGTAAATCATATATGAATTTAATAAACACAAAATCACTGCCTTGGGTCTTGATATTACTGAATACATGAGTTGAAGATGTAGAAATACATAGAACCACTGAAACAGTTCCTGAACTGTCAGCAGCAAAAAAGAAAGCTGTAAATCTTGAAGAGTTAATGTGAAAAAGCTAATGCCTTTTCCACGGACAAAGGTTTAAAAAATTCAGTTCCCACTATTTAGAATCATAGGATGGTTTGGTTTGGAAGGGACCTCTGGAGATCAAGTCTAACCCTCCTGACAGAGCAGGATCACCTAGGACAGGTCACACAGGAACAGATCCGGGTAGGTTTTCAAAGTCTCTAGAGAAGGAGACTCCACAACCTCTCTGGGCAGCCTGTTCCAGGGCTCTGTCACCCTCATGGTAAAGAAGTTTTTCCTCACATGTAGATGGAACCTCATGTGTTCCAGCTTGTGCCCATTGCTTCTCCTGTCACTGAGCATTATTTCATGAAAAATCAGTTAGTAGCTTATTGAGATGAGAAAGCAGGGGATCTTATTCCTAAAAGACCATGGTAGCATAACCTATATATAGCCCTGTGCTTTAGCTCTCTGGATACTGCTTCTGCACAAAATGCTTCTGTTCTGGAAATATTTCAGCAGCTAATTACCAGTAGGAAATGTGGCCTTCGCGACTGTCAGGTTGCTGGAAGGACCGTGCTTTGGCGTGTTTAATTACTTCCTTCTTTTTTTGCCCTTGGAGTTGAAGGAGTGTGGATATTTCTTCTTTTCTCTTTCACTGACTGAAGCAAAATAACCTTGGAAAAGTGACAATAAAAACATGAAAAAAATTCTGCTTTCTCAACAAAATGAAAAAGTTTTGTTTGTTTGTTTGTTTTTTCTTTTCAATTGACTCAAAAGTTTACTTCAAGAATTCCTTTTCAATTAAATGTTTTTGCTTTTTAAATCCAGACAAATTGACAAATTTGTGGGTTTTGTTTGGTTTGTTTTTTTTTTAACTTTCATGTATTTTATGTGTATTTTGGTGTTTCGTTTTGTTTTGTTTTTTAATGTATTACATTTTATGTGACTGCTCTCCAGAGACAAAATGGTCACAGGTACCTTTAATAAGGTATGAAAGCATATTCCAGGTTAAAATACCCTAAAGGGGGAGGAGAGTGTTATTTTCTCCTCTTCCTTCGCTCAGGATGATGAGCAAGAACTTCGACGAAGTTCAGGGAATTAATTTCATTTCATTCCTGTATTATTTTGTTTTCTCCTCTCCGAAGGTGTCCTGTGTCCCCCGTCCCGTCCCCCCCCCCCTCCCGCCCCTTGCGGGCGGGGCCGCCCCGGTGGCGACGGGGCCAGAGCCCGCGGGGGGCCAGG